>PVKN010012242.1:0-20925 GCA_004027915.1 Capromys pilorides
ATTGGTAAGTGAAATAAATTGGATTCACATGTACAAACAGTGTGTTATCTCAGTAGTCTGAGAACTTGAAACAGTAATGAAAATCTAAAAAGTACAACAGATACTGTGAGAAGGAAAGAAATTATTCAATGGGAGGAAAAAACTAGGATGAGGAACAAGACAAATGAAAGGGGAAAAGATATATTTAGGTATATATGCAGAACGTAGTGTGGATAACTGCATTATCAATTCTTGCTGGTCTTTTGAAAGACACAGTTAATGCAAAAATTTTTTTACTCTATTTTTCTTCCTCTTTCAAATTTCTCATAGCTTCTTTGTTATTGTTTCGGATTTTTTTTTTTTTCTTTAAATGAATCTTACAAGTTTATGTCTGGTAACTTGAACAACTGCCTTGAAGATGGCACCCTGCAACGCGGCAGCCACTGTTGGGTTCCTATTACTTTGCTTAGTGGAACCTCATATCATTTCCAATGCTGATTTTTTTTTTTTTGGATCACTATTTTTATATTCTTTAAAAATAAGAAATAGAGAAAGCTTAAAAAATGATTTAAAAAAAAGTACAAAAAAGACAGAGCCTAATCAGTGTGAAAAACCAGCGATGCAGAGAAAATGGAAGCCATGCGGGGAGGAGAAGGCGCCCCACACAATGCACGTGTTGAGATCGATTGTTGTGTTGGGAGAAACAGTGCAGACCGTCTTAAATGGCTTAAGCGCAACACATCTTGCAACAATGCAAGAATAATTCTTTATATGTTTACATCCTCACAAAAATATCTCTAAGAAATTAAAATGAAATAAAATCAACACTACTGAAAATCAAAGATGAGAACATTATTTAGTGATAAAACTTGTTAAGTTAAAAGAAGCTACCAGCTGTTCCCAGCTGTCGGTTAAAGTTACACTTCAGCAGAGAAAGTCATGATCTCAGGCGGACTCATTAGAAAATATTCTGGTGTTTGCTTTTTTGCCTGGTTTCTGGTGCTTCTCCGCCTCCGTACACCTGATGCTTACTCAGCATGGGAAATGACCTTGTGGAAATGGAAGACGCCCACCTCACTTCTGTCTTGTGTCTCCTGGGAAGACTAGTTGGAGGAAACTAAGTCTAGTGAAAGCCTGCAGGAGGAAGGCGAGAGATCCCCCGGAGTAGTTCAGATCTCGGGGAGGAGCGCCCCAGCAGGATGCGGGCTGTGGACCAGGAGGGGAGACACAGATCCACACGTGCTGCCGATCAGTGAAGAGCTGGTCCCCGGCTGCTGGGAGGCCCGCGAAGAGCACTCCAGGGCGCTGCTGTGGGGCCCAGGCACAGGGGATGGGAACGCACCCCTTCCACATCTAGGGCAGGGAGGAGGGGACAAGGCTGGGAAGGCAGTGAGGCAGAAGGGGTTGAGGAGGAATCGCAGCTGGACGTGGGTGCCCCAGCGTTGCAGCGCTCAGCAGAGATTACATCGGAGCTCAGCGGGGTGCCCTCGGGTTACTGTAGAAGTTTCCACACCTCAGTTTCCTCTCTTCAGAGGCTGGAAAACCACAGTCCTATCTTTGCGTTGTCATAAGACTGCAGCGTAATGGAGGGTGTGAAGTGCACACGGTCCCCGCCCCATGGACCTACGCAGGAGCAGGGGCGGGGCTGCTGTCACATCCGGGTGTGGTTGCCATGGCCACTGTTACCGTGGAATGAAGCTCTGGTGCTACGATCTCAGGATCCTGAGCACCAGGGGACCAGAGGACAACAGTGACGGCAGGGGAAGGAGGGTGGAGACTGAGAGGAGTCCGTTGCCTGCCAGGCTGCGGGGCAATGACCTTCTGGTGACAGTGTTGAGTGCCACGTGGGGGAACAGTGCCAGCTGCCAAGTTTTCTCCGAAGTAGCATCACGACATAAAAGGCTTCCACCTCTGAGGGACCCTTGGTCTGGCAGGACTCAGTCCACCTTGGGGACAGGAGTGCGCAGTGGGGGAGGTGGAGCAGCTCAGCGGAGCAGCCAGGAGGCCACTCTGGCAGGTTGCCCATGCGCCTGTGACGCTGGGTTCACACCGTGTGGATGACAGCACAGGTGCTTGTCACCCTGTCCCCAGAGCACCACGTGCCTATGCACTTCATCCTGGAAGGTGACATTGAAAGGCCTCTATCAGCCTGCCTGCAGAACTCACAGGGCAGGCCCAAAGCCATGGCTTGTGGTGGTGGTGCTGCTGGAGACCTCTTCCTGGGTCCTTGAACAGCAAGAGCTTCTATTGGCTCACTCTTTCTTTCTTTCTTTCTTTCTTTCTTTCTTTCTTTCTTTCTTTCTTTCTTTCTTTCTCTCTTTCTTTCTTTTTGTATTTTTAGTGCAGGGTCTACAGGATCTCACTACACAGGACAGACTTGTAGTGACTCTCCTGTTTTCAGCTTCCCAAGTGCTGGGATTACAGGTGTGCTCCGCCATGCCCAGTCTCAATCGAGACTCAACGTGCCCCGAAAACAGGGCTGGCACAGCAAGCCGGGGATTGAACCTCCAACCCCTGCATCTGCCTAAGCAGGTGCTTTCATCTGCTGAGCTATCTGGCCAGTCCTTGGCTAGTGCTTTTTTCTATATCCATTACTAGAGTTTAGTGGGTTGAGTGGATTTAGTTCTTATTCACAGAGAGCTGCAGGGTCCAGGAGCCAGGAACCACGTCTTGACCTTCGGGTTGCTGAGCTCCACCACTAGGCAAGGCGTACTTGCTACGGCCCGCCAGGGTCACCATCACCTTTGCCTTTCACGCAGGTTCAGAAAGCTCGCTTGGCTTTAACTTGTAGCAGAACCAAGATCCCAATCCTATCCTCTCATTTCAGCCCTAAACTAATCTGGTGCCTCCTGCTTGACCCTGACCCCATGAAATCCTTCTTCGCACTGGTCCACCCGCACTTGCAACTATCAGGCATTTGCAGTCTCCTAGGAATTGTACTGAGGAGGGGATCTGGGTGGAGGGGAGGGAAGTGAGGTAGGGAAGTGAGGAGGAGGAGGAGGACCTTGGAGGAAGAGCGTGGGGCAGGGCCGGCACCTATAGTTCCCATGCGGGTGGGGTGCAGAAGCCCTGGCGGGGAGGTGCTCCTTAGAGGCAGGTGGGATGCGTCTACCGGAGGTGTCTCCTGGCCCCATTCAGTAGTGGTCTTGGAGAAGGCACTGATCAAAGCAGAGCCCTGCAGCCTGGTTTCTACCAGGCTGTGTAAGCTTCCTCCGTCTGCAACCTAACACTTGGCTTTAGGACAGAGCCACGGCTTTGGTGAGGCGCAGGAGCACTGCGCTGCAGCAGGGACAGGAGGAGGTGGGGCAGCCCTGCCACACACAGCCTGGGTTAGGGGTTGTTGAATTCATCCAATGAGAAGTGACTCACGCAGCAAGGACAGACAGCCGAGCCCTGCTGGTCTTCAGGGGGTTCTGTCAGATTCCTTGCCTCAAGAGCAATTTTTGGGGGACAGAGATAACTCATGGATCTATTTTAGCTTTAAAATTAATATTCAATTGGTCAAAGCTAGAAATGTAAAACTCCAGGTAATTATGGGCAGACGACCCACATGAAATCATGTGGGACCTCTCATGAGTCTAGCATGGTTTAACAAACTACAACACTGGGCTGTCTTGTTTATAAATTTAGCAAATGAAACATATTGCAACACTGTCTTAGTTACTCTTCTCTCCTTGCTGGGACAAATATACCACACTCAAGCTTAGGGAAGGAAAGGTTTATTTAGCTCACAGTTACTGGAGGTTTCAAGACGCTGCCCCACTCTAGAGGGTCTCTAGGAGAGGCTGGGGTGCTATCGCGTCCAGAATGGTCTGCTCCATCCCTCCGAGAGAGGTCGCCAGACAATGGGGACAGGCACCTGCTGTCAGTTTAAGGTGTGCACCTCTCTGGCCTCACCCCTTAAGCCCCGCCCTGGTCCTCTGGCGCCGCCCCTCGAATCACGTGCTTCTCCAGCTGCCCAGGCCCCATGATTGACATGAGGCTTTGAGGGGACAAATAGATACAAACCATAACAAACATTTATATTACTTCTATAAATTGAGCTGTTTGAGTTTTCCTTTTCAGCGCTGCGAACCAACATTTCAAGCAGTGAGATCGCAGCCCTTTCTCGTTCTATCCATTCAGGTCTGCAATGCAGACAAGGCACAGCGGGCTGCAGGAAGCGGTGTGTGGGCGCACGCCCTCGCTTGCTCACTCGCTTTTTCTGGCCCGTCCCTCCCACCTTCCGCCCTCTCGGCTTCCCCAGAATCCCATCCCCTCTCCAGAAGCCTGCCCCCTCTTTCCTGCTGTCTCTCTGTTTTACTCTTTGAATTATTTGTGTCTTGGGTTTGCAATCATTGCTAAATGTTGGATTTCCTGGTGGATTCCATTGTGCATAGGAGCTTAACCTTTGCGTGAGAGCTCAGAAAGGTCCCTCTCCTCCCGCCCAGCTGCAAATCTAAATCAGTTACCCAAGGACACCTTTTAGCACGCACACGGACTGGGTGCAGCTCAGTGGGAGGCGAATGGCTGCTTTGCCTGCACCAGGCCTGGGTTCCATCTCGACCATGTCAAAACACCCCGGGCACCCAACCCCAAAACATAAAAGCATCAAGAGCTTCAGGACTGTTCGTCTAACAGCTCCCCAGATGTTACAAATACATGACCTCAAATACACTCAGGTTTCTTAACACAAAAGGCCACAGTGCAGCCCCACCTCTCACTCCACAAATGCAGGCCAGTCTTCCTGTCCAGGAGGACACACTGCAGTCCTGTGAGTTCTGTGTTCTGTGCACCTCAAGGTTCTCAAGGTTACTTACAGGAGATCTAGTTGATGGCGGCTACGCTGCATGGCTTTGCCTTGATAGCTGACCACAAGCCCATCTCTATTAAAATATGAAAATCAAATTGTACAGGCTCATTTCAGCACATGCTCAGACTTTGTTAACAAAGCTGCTTGAAGTTTACATCATGTGTTTGGATAGAAAAGCCCCCACTCAGCAGCTTATATGTCCACCAATTGGGGAATGGAGCAAGAAAATGTGGTATTTATGTATGATGGAGAACCAGCCTTCCACAAAGATGGATAAACTGGAGCCATTTGTAGAGAAGTAGATACACTCTGAGAGCATGAGATGAGATGACACAAATCAGACACACCAGCTTATGCATTGCATGGCTTTTCCTACTTGGAAACCCAAATAATCAATAGAGAGCAAGATCAAAGAAAGATGACAGGAAGTTGAAAGATAGATTGTTCTCAAACCAGAAGGGGAGCCAGAGATGGGAGAAAGGAAAAAGGATGACCAAAGCGAGGAAGATGAGGGGAACACATCCCGACTGCTGCAGAGAGATGCTCACTACTGCCCTGGAGGCGCACACCTCCAGATCCCCCGGGACCCCAGGACCAAGATGCTGGTGCCTGGAAGCTGCAGGGTAAGGAGAGCAGATCTTTGGCAGCGAGGTACCTGGAGCAGGGGGTGTGCAAACCAGAGACACAGCAGGGTCTCATGGCAAGGATTAGACAGAGACATTAGGGAAGACGCTTTGCAGAAGGTCATTAATAGGCAAATGATCACAGCGCTGGAGGGAAAGGAGAATGGGAAAGTTACCAAGAAGGAGAGGAGAAAGCACAAGCTGCAGAGTGAGCCCCCCACTGCCTCCCCACTATGGCCATCTCTTTCTCCTCTGTCCTTACTCAGCTCTGGCACATGAAGTGGGGAGAAGCATGTGCAGTCTCCTCGCAACCCGGACTCAGCATCACCAGTCTCGGTCAATATCCAAGTCACTGTGTGTACGTGATGCTGTGGCATTGGGCAATGCGGAAGAGGAGAGACCGAAAATAGAGTAGCTTGTATTATAGTGCTTTGGGGGTGGCGTGGGCTGTGCTACGAGCTGTCCTATCAGCTCCTGGCTTGTCACCATGCTGCGCTGGGCTGTAATCCTCATCCTTGAGGCAGACGCTGATCAGGGCCAAGTCGGGCTCAAGGAGGAGGGGCTCTGCAGGCTCTGGAAACGGGTGTCATAGGCAGGCCCTCCATGAACACAGGTCCTTTAATAAAGAAGCTAGCCAAGACCTTTGGGGTTTCTTCCGTAAGCAATGCAATACTTCTCTCTCTCTCTGTGATATTTACTTTGAACTATCACACTGGTATAATTTGAGCCTTAGGATGAAGGTTTGGCTTGCAGAGCCAGAAATTATATTTAAGCAAAGCATGCAAGCCACATGAGGTGACCGGAGCAAACCGACCTCCTTACAATGACCATGTACAGTGGTACTGTTAACTAGCCACACTTCCAATCTTCCAAGCTGTATTACTTCTCCTGTAGGGGAAGCACATGGAGTTACTAACCTAACTAAGATGACCAGTGCTCCGAAAGGCTAGTCTACAGTAAGGTGGAGCAGAGGTCCTCAGGGCTAGAGGTGGCACCAGCGCACATGAGCCTAGGCCGCAGCCACCGTGCGGGTTGTCTTTACAGTACTATCTTACTTCTGCCACTCCAAGTCTTGCCAATAGACCCTTTTATGATAAAGTGTTCATGATGCGTGCCATTCAAATAATTTTTCTAAGATCAGAAAGAAGTCTCCTGCATGGAGCAGTGGTCCTAGAAGAGGACGAGGGACCTCCCCTTAACCTTGGGCCTATTTCTGTCCTGGCCACAAGCTGCCACTCACTTTTGGACTCTTCCCAGCCACTTGCCCCATCTGTGTCACCGTGGCTGAGGGGAGGGAATACAGCACAGATAACCTTCCCATGGTCCTGTGTTCAAGGTGTCTGCCGGGTTCCTTCCTGTGCTGACTTCACGAACATCAGTCAGATGCTAGGTGATAAGAATCCCCTTTACCTAGAAGTCTGTCTTATCTGATGACTCTTTAGCTCAGTTTCAGAAATGTGGTATTGCCTTTCTTGGCTCTTGGCAACAGCATCCGCCCCTCTTGTTTCATTTTGCACACAGCACACGGGAGCTGTACTGGCACACTCGGACACACCGTGGGTGCCAGCGTGAGGTGGTCTTATGTGGGAAACTCAGGACACCTTCTGATTTGCCCCTGCAATAGCTCCGGTTTCCTGAAAGTGAACAACTTCACTCAGCAGCCAAACATTAGCAGTCTTGGGTTTTTACCAGTTTGGTCAATTAAAAATAGAATGTCTAAAATGCATTTTTATATAAGGATATAGAAAACTTTATATATATCTATTTAAGCATCATTTGTAGTTTTCATTCATAAATTGTGGGTCTGCTTGCTGCTTGGGCTGTCAGCATCCACTGAGTGACCTGGGCTTAGATGTCCTGGAGTACAGAGGCTCCCTAGTGGGCAACAAGGTGTAAAATAACACCAGGCACCTGGAGAACAGCACTCGTGGAGTGGTTCTGACCCAGGACGGGAGGCTGTTCTGGAATCCTCTTTCCATGGCGAGTGACAACCACTGCCTGTGACCTCCCTGGGCTCCACATTCTATTGCAGTTTCTTTTGCTTTTACCTTTAAAGTAAGGACACTCATTGTTTGAATTAGGTTAGGTGTCACTCTGCCCAGAAATGGGAGGAATTTGGGGTCATTTCTTATACCCATGTGGAATAAGTTTTTCTATGCAGCTTACAAATATCAAAGACAAAATTTGAGAAGTTGCTAATCCTCTCTCATTGAGACTATCTTAAAAATGTGTGTGTGTGTGTGTGTGTGTGCGTGTGCGTGTGTGTGTGTGTGTGTGTGTGTATATGTGTGTGTAGGAAAAGGGGAACACCCTGCTATAAACAGGGAAATCCGAGCTTTATCCTTTGGTTTATGATATTGGATCTCAAGTCACCTTTTAGTTCTCTGCTCTGCTTGTAGGACTATGAGCTTAATTTTCAAACAGTAAAATGGTCAGATTTTTATATATTTTGGGTTCTTCCCTGACAGTAATGGAGGTCCATCCTCCCATCCTGGGGACTGGTCTGTTTACTGCCATTGTTCTCTGGACCTCATATAAAGATACAGGTGTGATGAAACAAATACCAATAAATTAAAGTCAGAAACATGGAAAGCATTTCATTGTAGGAAATAGTCAATCCAGTGGAGCAGAAGGAAGGAAAGAACCCTCTACCATCCTGTTCAGAGGACCACTGTCAAGAGTTGGAGTTACTGTTTCCACTACATTCTTCCTGTTTGTATGCATGCACAGGCATAGAGGTGGGTCACTGTACGTTGAGGATGTAATATATGTTATGTTGAGAACTGTGTTTACCACTTGACTGAGGTATAGTATGATGAATTGCCCATACTTACCTTGTGCAGTCTGACACTTTGATATGTGCACACACCCATGAGACAGCATCAGAACCAAAATAATAAGCACAACCATCACCTCCCAAAGGTTCCCCACACCCTGGGAAGTCCCTCCACCAGCCTCTCCAATTCTGCCCGCAGGCACACCTTGATGTCTGTTGCTACAAGTTAGTTTTTGTATTTTCTAGAAATTTATATAGATGGAATCATACAGGATATTCTCTCTGAATTCTTTCATTCAATTTGTAAGGAGCAGATGAAACTGGAAATTGGTCACGTGTGGGGGCAACACAAGCCTGAAGTGCCTAAAGGAATCAATCTGCTTCAGTCCTGAGAAAAACATCTTGCTTGAGACAATTCCAGTCATGAGTTGCTAGGCAACCCTGTTTGCATCACTGCTAGCTTTGTAAAAAGTATAAACAGAAGCCCCTGCAGGGTTTGTGAAGTTCCTGTTCTCACACCCAGCACAAGGCCTCCCCCTGGCCCTAGCTTCTGTCCCTTGTCCATTTTATTAAATCCTCAGGCTATTTTCCCCTGAGATCACTGAGAACTGTGTTGGTCCTGGCACAACTGATTACACTCTCCAGAAAGAATAGCTGCCCACAAGAAATCGGCTAATAGCAAGTGCTGGCGGGCTGCAGGGGAAAAGGAACCCTTCTTCACTGTTAGAGTGTAGACTGCTACAACTACTGTGGAAACCAATGCGGAGATTCCTCAGAAAAACTAGGATCAGAGGTCCCATTTGACAGTTATTGCCCTTCTTGGTATTTTCCCAAAAGAATTAGAAATATCATACTACAGCAATATATAGGGAAGCACGGTTTATAATAGCAAAATCTTGGATAGGGCCCAAGTGCCCATCAACTCAAGCTCTGCTCTGCATGAAAAGAAGGGGCGGGGTCTGGGCCTGAACATTTAAGTGAGCATATTGGCCCGAGCCAGACAACATTTACCATGTAATAGCTTAAGATTGCCATCCTGTTATCTTGATTACTCTGCATCTGTTCTGATACGAGTATTTGTGATTCAAAATGTAGGAACTATTTGGGGGACAGACACATGTGAGCATGACAGGTCACAACAATAGGCACCACTTGAAATCCTTGAATTATGCTGTCCAGACAAGAAAGAGTGCAAGGACCTGGGCTCTACCGTCCAGTATTCTCTGCCTCAGTTCTTTCAGGAGCAAAAGTGCAGAGCCGTGTGGTGCTGTGTCTAGGAGTAGGGTGCTCTGGGCCTGTCTCCTCAGTGACAGGAAAGCTGATGGGCTGTTCAGCTCGCCTGTCACTGTACTTTGGCTTTTTCACAGGTTGGGAAGGAGGGGGGTTGTTACAGAGCCACCTCTATGGTACAGGGAAGGCAGGGGCCGCAGGAAGCACAGCCCTGGAGGTGTTATATTCCCAACGGATATGGAGAAGGAAGCTGAATGTGCGAACCAATTGGAAAGGTTTTGCATTTCCTTACAAATATCCTGCAACAGTGAATTCATTTGATTATTTGCACTTTACAACAAGCTTCTTTTTTTTTCCTCCAGCAGCCCATCAGGAGGCATGTTGCCATGGTGACCTAGTTCTTTTATCATGGTTGTGTCAGAGTCCTTTTCTCTTTCAGTGGTCTTCTCCACAGGCGTTTTGTCAGCACACTTAAAGTGCTCTGCAGTAGTAACCAGCTGCTCAGGTGCTCTTGTTTTGCTGTCATGGTGCAAGAAGGAGAGGCCACCTTTGCCAGGTCATTGGTAGCTAGAATTTGTAGGTGGATTTTTTAATTCTGGGTTTTAGCTACATAAAAGTTCTCACCTATTGTATCCCAAACTCAAAGAGCTGTACTGGTTTTGAAAAAAGATGGATAGAGGTAGGGATAGAAGGTATTGGCTGGAGTAATATACAAGCTTGTGTAATGGCACATTGATGTCTGCATCATTTACCAGCTTCATAATCGATAGATCAAATTCTTTCTCTTCTGCAGATAAACTATACGCCTGCCCCGTTGCTACCCTTGGCAGACAGTCCCCTACTCACCACTTGTGCCTGAGCACCATAATTAGTAAAAGGTTTCACTCACCTATCAAGTGGTCACACAAGGTCCAGTGGGTTGCCAGCACCTGATTCTGGACAGTAGTCACTGTGCTTCTGGTCACATTGAACATCACCTACAAGGAGCCCTTCTCAGTCCTTATCATAGCCCAGGAAGTTTATGTTTGTAATCCCATGGAAAAGGATTACTGGCATTCTAGTGAGTTAATTCTAATCTACCACTTGCAACGCAACCAATGGCAAGAATAAAGACACTAAGACATGTTTATAGTCTTCAGAAACCATGGGGTCTGTTGTGGTTTGTGCCTAGTTGTCTCCCAAAGCCTCACGCAGTCATTGGGGTGGGCTTGTAGAGTTTGTAATTAATTCACGATCCAATGCTGGGATTATGGGTGGGAGTGCTACACCCACCCTGGAGTGGACAGCCTGGATACACTATGGGGAGGGGAGAGAGGCCTGCCAGCTGCGGCCACCACGGCCCTTCCCTTTGCTCTTCACTGTTTTCCACTGCCATGAACTGTAACCCTCTGTCTTGGAGCAACCAAAAATGGAGTGAAATGTGCACTAACTGTGAGCTAGGTAAACCTTTCCTTCCTTGATTTGGGTGTCGGATATTTTGTCCCAGCAATGAGAGAAAACTAACTGAGACCAGGCCCTAAGTCCAGTTACAAGGAAGATTAACCAAACAGAGCCTTGACCCAGGGACGGACCTGGGTTCTACCAATTTGTGAGGAAGGGAGTGGCTTGAGGATGAGGGACTGCGAGAGTGGCGGGAGGTAGGCAAGCGCTGTGAGCCGGGCCAGGTGGGAGGCCTTAGGCCACCTCTGCCCTGTGCAGAGAGAAGGCCATGCAGGAGGACTCTGCATGACAGGACTGAGGTAATAAGTAACGTTTTGGGGTCAGTGCTTCAGCTCTGACGCGTAATCTCCTACGCCCTGGGAATCACAACTGTGGATCTTGAGGCTCCATCCAAGCCAACACAGCACACACATGTTTCATGTGGGGCAGAGGAACGCCTGCACAGTTATCTTTTCTTCAAAGACTGCACGGCAGCACCTTGGCTGCATTGCTTAAGGCCAACTGAAGGTTCAAGGGAAAGGCCCAGCCAGCTCTGTCCACACCAACACATGGACGTAGGGCCAGGTTCAGCCAACGTGGAGACAACTGCTCCTCCTTCGTGAAGTCTCCCAGGTGGTCTTCCACATCCCTAAGTTCCATATTCTTAAAAACCCACAAGGAAAGAGTCCCAGCTTGTGTTCTCACAGCTGGGTGCTCTCTCTTTTGCCACACAGCAAGGGACTCTCAAGTTTAGCAGCTTCCACCAACTCTCGCCATCCCTGAGGGCCAGGGGTCTGAGTGATGCAGGTGCAAGGACCTGCCTCAGGGTCGTTTGCCAAGTTGTGGTCACTTTGCTGGCCCCAGTCTGTCACCTCTGAGTACTTGACTAGACCAGCCTCTGTTTCTATGTGTCCTTCTGAAGCTCATCTTGCAGCCGGGAGTCCCAGGTAGGCACTGTGTGCTCGTCGTCACCTAGCCCTGGAGGTGGCGTGCAGCTGCCTCGTCCATCCTGTGATGTCCACAGTGACCCGCTTTGGTGCAGACGACCATGCAGGGAGCACTGACCAGGACCCTCGTGTTCCCTCCTGGGCTTGAACTCTTCAAGACTAGAGAGACGAGTGCACTTCATTAAAAAATGGAAAAAGTTACGTTTTAAAGATAACTCTTCTAATCTTTTGTTTTGGATAAAGAGAATATCATGTTCAAACTTTCTAGAATCAAATTACCTTTGTCCAGGTGAACATATGGCTCCAAGTTCCACAAGTCTCAAGTCAATTACCTCTGCACGAGCTCTCAACTAAGGACTTCTCTTGTGCTCTAGAGTGAGGGGTAGAAGCGAAACCCACACACCGCCACGGCTGCTGGCCATGTTTAATTATGGGAGGAGAGAGAGATCCTACGAGGAGCACAGGAGGTGGGCATCGAGACAGCCTGTTTCAGGAAACTGAAGAACAGCCAATGTGATCCAGAAAGCAGGGGCTTTCATGCCCCTGCTGGATCTGCATGGGATCTGAACAAACTTCCTATGGCGGGATCCTACATTAAGACTGAGCACTGTTTTCCCTTAAATGTGGTAAGGACAAGGGCAGAGGACAGGGCGCACACACTTCACCGGGCCTGATGAGCAAGCAGAGTTGCTGGTGAGCTACTGAGCTTGCTTTGAAAGCTCTTCCTGGAGCTCTAACCCTAGAGTTTCCTTTTCTTCATAGCAGGTGGGATCCCTGTAGTAGCCTCACAAGCACTCATATCACAGGGCATTTCTACTCTTAAAGAAACTGCTCCTTTGGAGATTAAGGGAGTATCTTACTAGTCACCGTGGCAACCAGGATTGCATGGGTGAGTTGTAGTAACCAGGTGCAGGCACAGGAGGTTCTAGGCATGGGAAGAAGGGCCATCCTGTGGACAGGAAGGTGAAACAAAAGTAAACACACAGAAAAATAGGTTAGTGTGCACGTCTCAGCCCATTTTAAAAAAGGTGTAACCTTTGCAGCTTCCCGGGTCTTTGGTAGATCTGGCTGAGCCCGTGTGGGATAGGTTGTGAGGACAGCTGCACAAGAGCTGCCCAGAGGAGAGCAGGACAGGAGATGAGGCCTGAGGGAGGCCGTGAGGTTGGCCATGTGAGGTGCAGCCCTGCAGCTATGGGCACTGTGTTTTGGGGATAGTTGGTATGACAGGTTTCTCATGCCCGCTTGGGAGGAGGCTGAATGCTGAGCCAAGCCTGAGAAGAACAGAGACAGGACCTCAGGACCCAGCAGCTAGAGACAGGAACCCTGTGTGGAAGGAGTCCAGAGGCCAGCCGGCATCACGGAGGTGTCTGGGCTGTCATACCACAGTCCTGCTGGCGGGTAGGACTAGTTTTCCAAGGCAAGAGGAAGACCAGCTAACTGCCGGGATTTGTCAACGTAGTGAAATTTTTAAAAAATGTATGCATGGGCAAAAATTGTATCCTGTGATATTTCCACAATCGTTCAGTGTTCATGGACCAAGACAGTTGACATTTTGGATCTGAATTAGGTCATTCTGCTTTGGGTGCGGAGCTAAGACACCACTGCCATTTAGATTTTCATGCAGGCACACGCAAACACATATGTGCACTCACACACACACACACACACACACATACACATACACATACACACATGTACACCTCACTGTCTCAGACACCTTATTGTTCTTCCAGGAGTGCCACTCTGTTGTTCTTATTCCAAGTGACCAAGTTGGGACACTTTTGAGCTGTCCGTCATGCCTGCTGGTATGGGCTGTCACAGGTGCTCTTGCACCTTCTGCTGCCTTCGGTCTCCTTCCTGCAGGGGTGCTTCCTCTCCGGGTTGTATCCCCAAGGTGAGCCACACTGAGGCACACTGCCCGGGGTCCTGCAGGAGGGCGCATCAGCTGGGAGCTCTGAGGGCCACGGACACAAGGCCTTTGCATCAGGAGAGATGGCCCGGAACCTCCCAGGGCTGTGTTGACCTCTGTGTCTTGGATCACGCACGGCCTCTTCAATGCCAAACTTGGAGGACTGTGGTGGACGTTGGCTGTGGGTTCTAACAAGTCTAAGATGGGCATTAAAGACAAGGTGATTCATCTTGATATCACTGCAAGTGCGTCAATGCCAACGACGGGGATGGTTTGAAAGATAAGTTGCATAGCAGAGGTCACTAGGTTTCTGAATATTGCTATTGTAGTAATGAGAAAATGGAAAAAGATATCAAGAGATCTAGAATTAGGGTAGAACCATAGCTCAACCAAACCAGAGAGATGGAAACATTTCCACTTTTGATAAGGAAACCCAGTTTAATTTAAAAAAAAAAAATGTGCTTGTTGCAAGTGTCTTGGTTTCAGGCTGATAAACTGTTGCAGCCCCTTTTCTTTACTTCCCTAATCGGAAGTTCCTTGAGGTGAGGCGCTTCAACCTCTCCTGCACCACCGTCAGTGGCTGATGCAATGTCGGGGACGTCGATAAGAATGGCTCGGTTCCTCACTGCAGAGTATTTTCTCCAGTTCTCTGGCAGTGGATAATGAATGAAAGGTGGCCGCCTATGGGGTCTCGCCTCTGATAGAGGTTGCACAGGAGCCAGCCGCGTCCTACCATCCTCTCCTTGTTGTGTGTTTCTTCCTTTTTTGTACAGTGCCCATCAGGAAGGAGAAGTGTTTGTCACTCTTGGTTGGACAGGAACCGTGGCACAGTACAAGGTAAAGGTCAGGCCTCCTCAGACTGGGTTCCTGACTTGACACAGATGTGACATTTAGATGAGGTACATGTTATCGACAGTTCCATCTTTTCAAACACATTCTGAAGCTTGTTTAAGAAAACGTCAGCCCTAATTGTGCAGAGCAGAAGATAAAATATGTGGTAAAATGGGCAGCGTCCACTGCTGTGGCTTCTGCTTTACCTGGGTTCGTCATTGACTATTGATAACAGCACTCATGTTTTAAGAAATGTAGAGACCTCAAAAAATGTCCTGCAAGTCACACAGCTGGAGGGGAGAAACCAGGATGTACCAAGAGCTGCCCTTTTGTCCTTACTGGAGGACTGGTAGGTAGCCTACTTTGATTGCTCCAAAGCCACCAACATTCAGGGAAATAATTGCATGAACAATAAAATAAGCTTAGACAGAATGCTAATGAAGTGAATGTCCATAAATATCTCTACTACAGGCATCTGCTGGGGTCTGGGGTAAGAGTTCCATTCTGGTGCTTGTGGGTTTTGGTGCAGTCTTATGCTATCCACTGTCCTGGGCAATGTCACGGGCTTTCCAAGCCTGTTGCCTGTCTGTACAGCTTATACATGCAAGATCCGTGCCCAGTAAGCCTGGCATCCAGCCACACAGCCAATCTGTGTCAGAATCGTCCCGTTTGGCACAGGCACCCACGGGAAGGTGAGCTGCAGAAATGTGCAAGGTGGTCCTCCACAGCTCAGCTCTGGGGAAGTTACAGCTCCCTGGCTGCTCCCCAGGGGCACGAAGTAGACTGTCACCTAGATGAGCATGGGGAGGTTTTCTGAGAAATGCACCCCGAGGACAGTAACATGGAGTGAAATGCGAGTGTAGGTGGAGATAAGGCGAGAGGACAAGTGGAGCTTCATGCAGATCTTGCAAGTGGAGGAGAGAGGGTGGGTAGCTTGCAGATGGGGCCACGGAGCAGCTTGCTCTTCACTATCAGTCTATCAGTCACTGGGTTCCTGTGTCTCAACTGATAAGGAAGATGGGAGGATTTTAAAGATAGGGCGGCTATTGTGTTTTGCATAAAGCTACTAAATTGGCTTTGAGGCTTGATGAACACTGTTGGTAGGAACCTGAGGAAGAAAGAACTGGAGTATGACTGGCTGATGGTAAGCTTTGGGGTGTTTTTTAATGTGTATTTTAAAGGCACCGAAATATTAAAATACAAATTTAGATTCCAATAGTTATTATTATCCCCTAGTAATGTTATTAATGGGAAAAATGCAGTGACGGGTGGATGAGGTCCTCTCAGGAGGCTGGCGTGGTACTGAGCTTTGGTCTAATATGCAGGGGAAGATCTGGCTGTGGGCCAAGACAGTGGGAGTCCGTGTTCTATACTTAGGATGCTTATGTTCCAGGTTGTTTCCTTTCTGAGTCCATAACATCTGGAGGTGGGACAGGAAGAAAGACTCACATATGACTCAAGAGTCTGGTGGCCAGAAGGGGTGAGGGAGAGGTCTGTGGGCTGGGGAAGCAGGCGCCGGCCCACGGAAGAAGTGCAGGAAGTGTGAGAGAGCCAGGCCAACCTTGGGGGGCTGGGCGGGCTGGCAGGCGGGCAGCTGGAGTCGGAGCGGGGGTCTCACCGGCTGCCTTCACCTCTGCCATGGTGCCAGCTCTGGATCCGGCTCGCAGTCCCTTCCTTTCTCCATGAAACCTGCCCCGCAGTGCAGCCAGCCAAGCCTCTCAGTGCCTCCCAAGTTTCTCTTCCCAGCTATGTGACATGGGGGACATTTTCTGACCTCTCTACATGACAGCAGGCACATTGTGGTCAGTGACCAACAGCTGGTCTACGTAAGGTGTCGGTCGCCTGGGGTAATGAACACTAATGGTGTCCACTTGGTCACCTAGGCATCTTATTTGCTGAATGTAATTATACATTTAAATCAAAAAGAAATCTCCAAAGTTATTTGAAAAACGGTACTGTAGAGAAGGACTTTATGTAAATAGCACATCTATGTCAAGCCTGGAAGACAGTTTGAGTGGCACTGTCCTTCAGTCTGTCCGCTTCTCTCTTGTACTGTGTCAGGATCCCTGTCCCACCAAGGCAGCAAAAATATCTCTACAAAAATGGTAGAGACACATAGCCAGGAGGGGACAGTGGCACCCAGGTACCTACAGAGCAATCCCAGTCAGAGGCAGGATTTCACACCGGGTCATCTCCCATTCATTATCCACTGGCAGAAAACTGGAGAAGACACACCCGTGTGACAAAACAAGCCCCTGAGATGCCCTGCACACGATGTGCCCAGACATCCCAAGGATGTGGTAGCCCTCTCATCTGTGGCCACAGCGGCTGACCTTCCAGACCTAAGGCCAAATCCCGACATTCCCCTGTCGCCAGCCCTTCTTCTCATCCTTGTTCTCTCATTCGTGGCAGCTGAGCCATAGCCAGGAACTCGGGGCGCAGGAAGACTCATGTGTGTTCAAGCCCGGCCGCACTGCCTGTCTCAGGCAGCTTGTCTGACTCTAAGCTCTGGGGCTCTTGACCTAGCCAACCAGCACACTGGTGTTAAGCCACGCTGAGTGGTTTCTGAAGACTCTGTGGGTGGAAGGAACTGGGGGCGCTGCCCTGGGCCGACAGGGCAGTGAAGCCCCGAGGGATTCAGGCCGGATGAGCGCTCGCTCTCGCCTTCCTGCTGCCCATTAGACAGGCTGCTGCGGCTGCTGTTCTGAGTGTTGCAGGACCCCAGCAGAAGCTGGGCTCCTCTGCTTCTGAGTAGCAGTTGGTCCTGATGTAGCCCCCACCTGGATGCCGCTGTCTGGCTCAGGCTGCCTTAAGGGTGGGTGTGGGGCTTGAACTGCCGCCCCCTGTGCCTGACTGGGATTGTCTGCACAGGCACTTAAACCACTGAGCTAACCCAAAAGCCTCCCATCTCTGAGGAACGTAGGGTCTCTGGTTCCCAAACGCTTGCTTTCCTGCAAGAGAATCCTTCCTCTGGCCTTGAAGGGACTTATCCTACAGTCCTGCGGCTGAGCGGTGCTCTGCCTCCCCCCTCCCTATTTCGGTCTCCTTGGAATACACAAGCAGATAAGTGCCAGGAGGGGGAAGCTCCAGAGTTTTGGGCAACTTTGAGCCAGGCCAACATCTGGGGGACAGACAGGGACACAAGGCAGGACCCACCAAGCAGAGGCGATGCTGAGATAGTGGGTGTACGAGGGGGTGTCTGTGCACACCTAGAGGACGGCTTTGTACTAAGCCAGTGCTGAGCCTTGTACTAAGGCCTTCACAGAGAGCAAACTGGTCAAGCAATGGCCGTGACTCATCAGATGGCTGACGCTGACAGAAGTTCTACAAAACACTGTACATGGTTTCAGGGTAAATTCTGAGGGGATTTGACTGATCTTGTCAGATATATCAGTTACATATTTTGTTATATAGGTCTTATTTAATTCGGCCTTAACCACCCAGTAGAGAAGTTTAGCCATGAGGCAAAAAAAGCAAAGCCAGATAAGCATGCTGAGCTGTAAAAGGCTCAAGTCAACAGCTTCCAACAGCGCCAGGTCTGCTGATAACTCCACTGCTATTATGGAGCCTGCTGGCTTGGTGGGAACCGGAAAAGGAGAGGGCTGTGTTATGGATGGGGCTGAGGACTAGACTGAGGTCAGAGGAGAATGGAGATGCGGGGTCATGATGGGGACGTGGTAAAGATGGGAAGGTCCACTATCCCTGGGACCTCTGTCCTTGTCACACTTGTCATAACACAGCAGCAACCTCACCAGTGACCTCTGCCCTGCTGTTGCTATCACACCCTGAGCCAAGCGTTTTCTACGCAGTTCGCCCTGCCACTCTTCGGGGAGGTCTGGGAATAAGGGAGGACACCCAGTTCTGGGCGGCTGACACTCTGGGCACCCGATTAACACTGGTGGGCCCTGGGCTCCCCACAGCAATATGAACCAGGGGCCTTGCAGGGCTGGGCTTCCAGGACTGGCTCTGAACCAAGCGTGACTGAGCTGCAGGTGGAGGGACAGTGGCCTGACAGGAAGACACAGGGGAAAGGCAGTGTCCACTAAGCATGACTGAGGTGTGGGCAGCTTATGACTCAGTTCCAAGGAGGGTGGGTACGGGATGCAGGTAACTCAGTGCCCCTTCCCAGGAGCCTACATCTCTGGACAACCACCCTAGACACAGTGGATGCCACAGGCCAGATTTTTTTTTGAACAGGAAAATACACAAATATTTTTTAAAAAATCATTAGAAATGATACAAATTTCACTAAAAAATAGGAATTCAATAACAGTTGTTATATAACCTATTATAGTTTTCAAGCTAGTGGTTCAGATTATCAGATATAAGCCTAGAGGATTGGTCAAAAATTATAAAAAATTAGAAAGGAGAGTGAAAAAATTAAGCATTAATTGCTCCTTTAAATGGACCAGCAGAAATTAGCAGAGCCATTACTCAAGCTGGCCTGTCTATATACATATATATTTCTTCTCCCTGCCTCCTTTCTTTCCTCTCTCCTTCCCTCATCCCAGTTGTTCCTTCCCTTTTAACAGTTTATTTCCCTTTCGCAGCATCTAGTGTACTTTTCAGATCCTATTTACTATTTCAGATTCTTACACTAACGGGACAGTCTGCTTACACACAGGAGTCTGATTTATTTCACTTATGAGTATGGTCTCTAGCTCATCCATGTACCTGTAAAAGTCTTTGGCTTATCTTTTTTATAGCTGAATAATACTCCACTGTATAAAAATACTACATCTTTTTTATCCATTCTTGAGTTGATGGGTGTTGGGTTGTTCCCAAGATTTAGCTATGACAAGTTGTGCTGCTATAATCGTGGGTGCACATAAATTGCTGTGGTATGATGATTTCAGTACTTCTGGAAAACACCCAAGAAAGGGCTGGTGAGATAGCTCAGCAGCCTAAAGTGCCTGCTTAGGCAAGCTTAGGCAAGCATTCAGGAATCACGATTAGATTCCTGGCACCATATGCCATTCAGCCCTGCCTCCAGGGCGGCTGAGCTGACCACAAACCAACAAACAGTACCCAGGAGGGGAAGAGCTGGTTTGAATGGGACCTCGAATCCCAGCTCTTCCAGGACCGTGCACACTGGTTTCCACAGTGGTTGTACTACACGGTGAATCAGGGTCTCCCGGTGACTCCCTGGGTGCGGGGGTTCAATGCGTGCTGCAGGCGGCAACAGCTGCCCCATGAACACGGGGGTCACACCGAGCCCCACCTGAAACTGCCAGGATGAGGGTTTCCACCCAAAGAAGTGGAACTGGGGGCTCCAGGTGCTCGTGGGGTGCCCAGGAGTTCTCCTGATCCTGCCCTCCTCCTGCCCTCTCCAGGCGCCCGTCAGCACGTTCTAAGAGCGCTCTTCACTCTGGGTCCTTAGTAGATCATGTGATCCAAGACCTGCATGTCTTGGATCCACTGCTCCTCGGCAGCCTCAGAGCCTGGGGACGCCATGGTCCAGTCCGCTTTCCTGGGTTCTGCATGTGGTACTACGGGCATGCTGTTCAACTCTGAACCTCCTCATCCTCGCTTCTTGGAGAAACACACAATCGATCAGTCAGGGGCCGCAACATTCACAGGTGTTCTGTCGTCGACACACTTGTGTTTGAGCAGCGGTCTCTTTTCCTTTGAACTTCTTTGTCTCCCAACCAGTCTCTTGGGTCCTCTGAGACACTGACACCAACTCTTGAAAGAAGCCACAGAGATGGTGCATTAGAAAAATTCCACAGCGGACTTGCCCCCACATAGCGTGAATAATTGTTTCAAAACAGACTCAATTAAGAGCTTGAAAACAAAGCCATTCTCAGTTCACGTGACCACACAATGACGTGAGAGTAGCTTTGGCCCCTGCTTGCAACAGGGAAATGCTTCCAGCGAAGGGGGCTTCGGGTTGGCCTCTTTCCCAGCTCCCAGGCTATCTAGCTGGCGGGTGGTTTGTGCCTCCAATCAGGGTGCTGAATCTCTGGGACTCCCTGGCTCACTCCCCCACCTCTTTTCTAATTCCGTCTTTGTGGTAAAGCTAGAGATTCCACTCCAGTTAGCGTGTACTTGGAGATGAAATCAACCTTCATTCTGACCAGGCAGGAGTCCGTTCGTTCTGTACTCAGAATGTTTGCAGAGGGTTGAATGCACATATGTGACAAGCCAGAAGGTACACAGGATGTTCCGTCAAGGGTCGAGTATGCGTAGAGGTCACAGAGACCACGGGGAGGACGTGGTGCAGGGGGCGAGGCCACGGTGGCTGGAGAGGGAAGCCAAGCGTGGGGTGGCCGTGAGCGTGGTCTCTTCACACTGAACGGAGGATGATTTGTGCTCCAGGAGGGGCAGTGTGAACTCAAGGATTATTTCTGGAATTTTCCATATAGGATTTGGGGGCTGTTTAGTAGAATAAATCGGACACACAAGGGTCAATATTGCAT
>PVKN010012243.1:0-20915 GCA_004027915.1 Capromys pilorides
TACAAACCACAAATAAATATATGAAAAAATGTTCAACATCACTGGTCATTTAAGAGATGCAAATTGGGGTTGGGGAGCTAGCTCAGTAACATAAGTGCCTGCCTGGCAAATGCAAGATCCTGAGTTCAATCCCTGGTACAAAAAAAAAAAAAAAAAAAAAGCATAGACACAAATTAAAACTCCACTGAAATTCCATCTCACCCCATAAAGAATGGTTATTATCAAGAAGTCAACCAATAATAAATGCTGGCTGGGGCTGTACTTGAAAAGAGCCCTTCTCCACTGTTGGCGGGAGTGTAGACTGGTCCAATCACTGTAGAAGTTAGCATGGAGATGCCTCAAAAAATAAGGATGAGAGGATCCATATCACCTAGCCATTCTCCGTGCGGCTTTTTTCACAGTAGTTTGGTAGTAGTATTTCAACGCAGGGACTGTGATGTCCTCTGCCTTGCCTTTGTTGCCAGGATTGCCTTTGCCATTTTAGGGCTCTCTGGTTCCAAATGAATTTCAGGATTGTTTTCTCTAATTCTGTGAGACACGAATTAGATCAAGCATTTTCTCTTTCTTTCTTTCTTTCTTTCTTTCTTTCTTTCTTTCTTCCTTTCTTTCTTTTTCTTTTCTTCCTTCCTTCCTTTCTTTCTTATTGTATTTGGTACATGATTTCACCAAATGGAATCTCAGAGCTCGGAGCTTGGACTTATAGTGATCCTCCTGTTTTCAGCCTCCCCAGAGCTGGCACCACCATGCCCAGTCTCAGTGGCTGGTTCAGTGCACCCAGGGGCTGGACCAATATGGCATGTGGTGCCTGGGATCAAGTGCTGGTCCCTGCACTTGCCTAACAGGTGCTTAGTCCACTGAGCTATCTCGCCGGCCCTACTATATTGTATTATTTTTTAAAATAAAAAATAGAAATATGAAAAAAACAGAAAAAAATAGAAATATGGGCATTTTCACTGTTGATTTTTTTTCACTATTTTTTCTTATGCTTTCACTGCTCAAGAATAAGAAGTATCTTTCCATCTTCTGATACCCTCTTTGATTTTTTCTCCACAGTTCTTTAGTTTTCAGTGCAAAGGTCTTTTACCTCCTCCATTAGATTGATTCCTAGGTGTCTCATTCTGGGGGGCTACTATTGTGAAATATGTCGTTTCCCTAATTTCTCTCTGAGAGTTTGTTATCCACATACAGAAAGGATCAATAGATTTTTGACTGTTGCCTTCGTATCCAGCTATGCAACTAAATTTGATTACCACATCTAAAAGTCTTTTAGTGGTGTTTTTGTGGTCTTCTATATTAAGTATTATGTCACCCAAAAGTAATGATAAGTCAAGTTCTTCATTTCCTACTCTTACTCCTTTTTTTTTCTTTCTCTTGTCTAATTGCTCTGACAAATGTTTCCAGAACAACACTAAGTAAGAGTGACAAAGGGCCAGCCAGATAGCTCAGCAGACTAAAGCACTTGCTTAAGCAGAGCGCAGCAGCCAGGGTCTGATCCCCAGCTTGCCATGCTGGCCCCACCCCCAGGGCACACTGAGACAGCAAGTGAAACTGAACATGGTGATGCATGTGCCTGTAATCCTAGCACTTGGGAGGTTGATAACAAAAGAGTCACTATGAGTCCAATCTGTGCGGTGAGACCCTGCAGACCCTGAAGACCCTGTTGTATGTTATGTGTCAATGCTAAAAGAAATGACAAGAAGACCCAATGAAAGTAGCTCAGAGGACTCACTGAGATTTTTCCCTCAGTGAGCCAAGAACCCCTGAAGCAAATCACCTTTATTTCAGGCTAGTGAACATGATCTCGTGCGCAATCATCTTAGTAAAGAAGAACCACATGCTTAGCCATGAACGTGACCATGATCTCTATTAACTTCCATCATTTCCCTATCATCAGTCTCACACAAGGGTCAACCATTAGCATTCCAATCAAGGGAGAAAGCAATAACCAGAGAGTCCACAGGTAAAGCCACTATCCTGGAGTCCCAGCTCTCTGGGACTCCCCTATCCCAGCTTTCCAGGATTTTCAGCAATAGACCACAGCTGTCCCTGGGCCCCATTCATTACACTCCATTTCTTGAAAAACTAGCTAGGCTACAAATCCTGCACTAAACACATTTTTAAAAAAGTGATGACAGAGGACATTCTTGTCTTGTTCCTAATTTTAGAGTGAAAGCTCTCAGTTTTTTGTCCATTTAGTATGTTGATTTGTCACAGATGGCATTTATCAGGTTAAGATAAAGACCATCTATTCAAATTTCTGCAGGACTTTATCATGAGTGGGTGTTGGACTTTGTCAAAAGCTTTTTCCACATCTATGGAGATGATCTGTTTATATGGTATATTACATTGATCGATCTGCATGTGTTGAACCATCTCTGCATCCCCAGGATGAATCCCACTTGGTCATGGTGTATAATTTTCTTGATAATATTTCATATTCTGTTTTCCAGTGTGTAAATGAGAACCTTTGCATCTACGTTCATTAGGGAGATTGGCCTGTAGTTCTCTTTATTGGTCGGACCCTTTTATCTGTAGTATCAAGATAATGGTTGCTTTCAGGAATGAATTTGGGAGTGCTGCTTCCTTTTCAATTTCATTAAAGAATTTGAGAAGTAGAGGCATAAGGACTTCTCTAAATTCCCTAATGGACTCAGCAGTGAATCCGTTAGGACCTCTGCTTTTCTTTGTTGATAGGTTTTTAATCACATCCTCAATTTCATTGACTGATACTGATTTATTTAGTTTTTACATCTTCTTGGTTCAGCTTTGGTAATTCATATGTATCTAGGAACCTGTCCATTTCCCTATGTTTTCCATCTTATTAGAATACAGATTCTCACAGTAAATATTGATGATTTTCTGAATTTCTGCAGTTTCAGATTTTTGTTGTGGTCTCACCCCTTTCATTCCTAATTGCATGGATTAGAGTTCTCTCTCTGTCTCTCTGTCACTCTCCTTCTCCCCCTCACACTCCCCTCAGGTTGCCTAAGGCTTTGTCAATTTTATTTAATCTTTCCAAGAGCCAACTCAACTCTTCTAACCTTTTATCCTTTGTATTATTTTCTTAGTCTCCATTGCATTAATTTCTTCTCTGATCTTTATAATTTGCTCCCTCGCACAAGCTTTTGGCTTAATTTGCTCTTCTTTTTCTAGAAGCTTGACAAGAAACAATAAAAATAAACAACATTAGGTTGTTTATTTGAGCTTGTTCCATTTGTCCAATATGGGAATTCGCTGCCACAATTTCCCCCTAGGACTGCTTCCCTTGGGTCCCATAAGCTCAATAGGTTATTGGCTGCCTGCTGGCATGAACTCTGCTCCTTGATCTCCTCAGCATCACCCTTGACCAGCCCCACTCTACTTTTTCATCTCTTTCTTTTGATTTGGTCCGTTTCCTACTCCCTTGTCTCTTATGAACACATCCGTGCTTTCCTCCCCTAGCTTGAGCATGAAAACTCTGCTTCCAAGATCTGTTATAATGTCCTTGTTCTGTTATCAGGAACATTTCTCTTTGTACTGGTGGATTTTTCTTCTTGTGGTGGCTAATATTTTTTACTTCTTCACCCACCTGCTCATTTTGCCAGACATTTTGAATTTTTACGTTGGCATGTGCGGAAATGATTTTAATGTTTCTGTAAACATTTTCAAATTTTGTTTTAGCATGCATTGAGTGTACTAGAAACCACTTGAATCCTCTGGGGCTTGCTTTCAGAATGTTAGGCAGGAGCAGAACAATGAGAGTCCAGGGCTAATTACACCACTACTGAGACGGTGTCCTTCCCAGGACAGAACTGGCCTTTGCATTGGGAAGGCTTTCTCTCCCAACCAGTGAGATCACAAGAAGCCCTGACCCAGTGAGAGCTCCTCCTGATCCTTCCTGAAGTCTTTCTTTGGCTTCCAGTACACTCTTCACAAGTGGAAGCTTCTCAAATGTATGATGACTAACACAAAGCTGAAGACGTGGAGGGCTCTCTGGGGATTTCCACAGTCCTAGCTCCATCTCTGCAGCTCATTCTTCTCTGCCTTGACTTCCCCAAACTCTCAACTCAGGAATGCTGTTGGGCTGTTCGACTTTGTCCTTGCTCTGTTGAGGTCTACGGCAATCACAGGACTGACCTGAGCTTTGTTCCTTTTCTTGGAGATCCCTGGATTGTACTTTGTGTTTCCTCGTGGCCAGAAATCTACTGTTCTACATAAGCCATCAATCATTTGGGTTAAGGCAAGAGGAGAAAGTTGACCCCTCCTGCTATGTCTTGGTTGGAAATGAAAGTCACTGGAGCCGGAATCTGAGCCCAGGGACTGAATCCTTGTAGTCAGGCTTTTGAGCTCCCCTTCCCATTCCATAGCTGATCTTGTTCCTTCTTGATGTTGCTCCATTGTCACCTTGTTATTGTACGGCCTTTGGGCACCATCCCCAGACTCCCCTTGCATTCTCTGTCTTCCCCACTGTGGTAATTAATACACTGTGTCAACTTGACGAAGTTTGGCTGGATCAGCTCTGCAAGATCCAGGCTATGGGGGCCCCATCCTGCAGGATGTGGAAGGCCTGTCCTGGGATGTGATTGGTCCCACCCTGGGGTGTGACTGGTTCCACCCTAGAGCCAGATAGGCCATCCCGGAGTGACTCAGCACAAAAAGTGTGTAAGAGTTGATGAAGGCTTATGCAATGGCCCTGCCTTGCCTGCTTCCTTGCCCTGTCCTGCCTTACCTTGATTTGCCTGCTTTCTTGTCCTGCCCTGCCCTGCCCTGCCCTGCCCTGCCCTGCTTCCTTGGAGAAGCCTTGTCTTTGGAGGAGCTTGATCTTCATATCCGTGCCACTTCGGAGGAGCTCCGA
Organism: Capromys pilorides; assembly: GCA_004027915.1. NCBI lineage: Eukaryota > Metazoa > Chordata > Mammalia > Rodentia > Capromyidae > Capromys > Capromys pilorides. Next base: position 4,835 of record PVKN010012243.1, read on the forward strand.
TCTTCACAGTGGAGAGCCGGTGCTGAGTTTGGAAGAGAGAGGCTTGATGGATGCCACAGCTGCTGCTCCTCCTCTGCTCTTCATTGTTTTTCTGCCACCAAGCACTGCTGTTGTTTGCCTTGGAGCCAGCAGAGTATGGACTGAAACCTCCACAAACTGAGCTCAATAAACCTTTCCTTCCTTCATTTTGAGTGTCGGGTATTTGTCCCAGCAATGAGTAAGAAGTAACTAAGACACTCACCTATCTCCCTCTGGGACAGCTGGAGTATCCGGGAAGGTTCTGATGTAACTGAAGTTGTGGTCCTCCAGGTGGCGCTGTTGGAAGGTGGAGAGCCTTTGGGAAATGAGGCCAGCAGGATGTCCTCAGGTTACTGGGGTGTGCCCTCAAAATGTAATCTTCATGGGCTCCTGGGTAGTTACCTCACGAGAGCTACTATAAAAGCCTGAGTCTGACCCCACCCATTCTCTACTCTTCCTGGTTCAAAACATGACCATGTGATCCTACCCAGGCTCCTCCGTGACCTGCTGCCTCCACCACCCTCCCTGAGGACACAAGACAAGGCCACCCAACCTCAGACTCTGAGCCTTTAAGGCCATAAACTCAATCAACCACTTCTTTAGGAGTGGTAGCCTGTGTCTGGTGGTGTCGGAGAGAGACACAGGGCTGCATGGTACATTTTCCATGGAGTGGAAACTCCATACGCCCAGGGAACTTGAAGTGTCCATGGTGGCCATTGACCTTTAAATCTGAGTCTTTGTTCTCAAGATCTTAAGACTTTGAGCTTGGACAAGACCTTAAGCCTGCAAAGTACTCAACGTATCACTGTCAAATAATGCGTAACACCCATTCTCCAGGTGCCCACCAAACTTGGGCCCAACTTGTCTTACTCTTCTCATTGTTGAGACATGAAGACCAACACCCACAGCTGAGAGGAGGAGGAGGAGTTTGTTTGCGGTGCTTCAGGGGTTTCAGTCCATGGTCGGCTCCAAGGCAGAAATGGCACAGTGGAGAGGCTGGTCAGAAGACAGTGCTTGCAGGGTAGAGGTCAGGAACCAAAGAGAAGGAAGGAGACAAGGAGAAAGGTCACACTCCCCCCCTCCCCGACCTGCCCCTTTCTACCAGGCCCCACCACCACTGGTACATTTAGCTCTGTGGATTAATCCATCCATAAGTACAATGCCCCTGTGATCCAATCGCTTTCCAAAATCCCTGCCCTTGAGTGCATGAGAATTGGAGATGACTTCTGGCTCTCAGTCGTAACAGTATTTGTGTGGCACCTGCCCTTTAGAAGACACCCATGATGGCAGAACAAGAGCAGAACACCCATGAGAGAGAAGTAGCACCAGCTCACTTCTCCACTCGTTACAGCTTTTATCTCAGTTTCCCCACCAAGCCTCATGTGCCTATAGGTGGGGCTTCGGGGAGGTGACCACAGGCACGTGGTACATCCACTGACTGGATTAGCATAAGTCTGCCTGTGGGTGGCACCAACCAGTAGGCTTGAATCCTGGGTGGAAGGAAAAAAGGAAGCCCTGCTGCCTCCTGCCAACCCTGCCATGGACTGTTTCTGCTGACCCGTGGCACCCTGCCCTGGAGCCAGCTGATTCCAGGCTGAAACTTCTATAAACAATGAGCTAAAATGAACCTTTCCTCCTTCAGCAGGTAGATATCAGGTACTTTGTCTCAGCAACGAAAAAGTACCTAAAACACCACTAGAGATGAACTTGGAGCTAGACCCAGCCCTGGGCATGGTGATTTCCCTTGACATGAACGACAGGGATGGGGGTCACTCCTGAGGTGCCCCAGGCTGTTATAGCCCCATGTCCGAGACAGTGGTCACGTGGGACATGTGGCTCTTGGGTACGTCAAAGCTGGCTGATATGAATTAAAATGTAACAGGCCTGCCCTGCCCCCAGGGCCTGCTGAGACGGCAAATGAGACTGGGCATGGTGGCACACACCTGTAATTCCAGCTCTTGGGAGGTTATAAACAGGCAGATCACTACAAGTCCAATCCAGTAGTGAGACCCTAAACACCTGGTAGACCCTTTCCTTAAAAATAAAATAAATAAATAAAGAATTAAATGTAATTGTGTGGGCTGGCATGATAGCTCAGCAGTCTAAAGTGCCTGCTTAGGCAAGCTTAGGCAGCCGCGGGGATCATGGTTCCATCCCTGGCACCACATGCTGCACCAGCCCCACCCCCAAGGTGGGCTGAGTTGGCCATAACATAAAAAAAAAAAAGTAATTGTGGATGTGAAATACACATTGTATTTCAAATATTTAACATGAAAAAAGACAACAACCATTTTTATATTCAAGTAATAATACTTTAAACATACTAAATTAACTGAAACGCCATTAAAACTAACAGCCTTAGTGTCTTTTTAATGTGCCTAGGAGAGAGCTTAAAGTTACATGTGTGGCTCACATTAGATTTATAATGGCATTGCCACAGAGAGAGAGAATGTCCCAAAAAGGCAGGCTGGGGCTGGACTCAGGATGTGAATTAGCGCTGACAGGAATTAGAGCAAAGCAAATGCGGAGGGGATGAGAGTTAGGGCACTCAGACACGGATTGATCAAGATCTCCTCTCTCACTTATTATTATAGCAAAAACGCTGAACATGACATCTACCTTCATGGCACACACACAAAAAGTTTTGTGTTCTGTGGTCCTGGGGATTGAATTCAGGATCTTCACACTGAATACATTCTCAGCCCATTTTATTCTTTATTTTGAGACAGGATCTGCCTGCGTTGCTAGGTTGACCAAGCTGGGCTTGAACTCGTGTAGTGGACTGCTAACTGGTGGTCAGCTTATTACAGCCAGCTGAATTAGACTAGCATGGTGCTGGGTGCGGGAGGCCCACCTGAGGGTCGTTGCCAGCAGCATAAAGGCAGGATCGGAGAAGCTGCTGTAATGCTGTTAGGGATGCTGTTCAGAGCAGCTGTTGGAGCTGTTGGAAGCTGCTAGTTCTCTTGGGCTGTTCTGCTGGAGGACCTGGTCATGCTGGCTTTCCTGGGTGAACTTTGGAGGAGCTCTGGTCTTCATCTTGAGCATCGATTCCTGACTCTGGAGGGGAAGATAATACACTGCTCAACCTCATGGAGAAGCTTGAGTTTCCTGATGGGAGCTCCGCTCTCCTCATCACTAGAGGAGCTCGGGACCTCACCATTGCTGAGGACCGCTGTGGTACTTGTTGGAGGAGCTCTAGTGCTTACCTTGGGCATCGCTTCCTGGCTGCAGGGCATGCCCCTCAGCTGCTGGCTCAGACCCTTCACCCTGCTGGCACAGACTTCCTAGCTTCCACCCCTGACCTTGGGGCCTTCCCAGTGCAGATCCATGAAACAGGCGTGCATGAGACAGTGCGGTGGGCTCCAGGCCTCCAGCCAGACTCGTGGGAGGCACTGTTAGCAGCTCTGGGTCTTCAGCTGGACCCATGCAGGGTGTCAGGATCCAGGCCCTCAGCTGGAGTCTTTCTTATTTAGTGTGTGGATAGATTTCCTTTACTTGTTGTATGTGATTCTTGGGTGACTCCTTATAAACTAATATTATAAAATGTAGTCTGTATTATATTGTTCCGCTTGCCCAAACCCCAAACCATGACAACTCACAACCTTCCTGCTTCAGCTTCCCAGAATGCTGGGTCTGTACACCTGTGTCACCAAGCCCTATACCTCTTCTCAAAGTTTTAAGTGTCAATTGTTGTTGACATGGGTACCATGTTATACAGAAGACTGCTGAGGCTTTCTCATGGTGCTTGGCTGGAATTTTATGCACTTTGATGAGTAAAACTCCCCATTTCTCTCTGCCCCCAATTCCTAGCAACCACCGTTCCATTCTTTGAATTTGACTATTTTAGGTATTTCACTTAAGTGGCATCATGCCTGTTACTCTGTACCCTTCCCTTCCCCACATGCTACGTCCCCACCCCTATCCCCCAGGCAACTAAATGAGTCACCCACTCACTGCCTAAGGAAAAAAGTTGTCACCATCAAACCACAGTGCAATGAATGGAAGCCAATTCTCCATTTTTAAAGATCAAAAGCCAAGGAAAAAGCCGTCATACAGACTAGGTAAGACTTCATGCTTTTTCAATATCAAGGAAGAATTCTGGGACAAGAATAGAGCTGGCTGGGGAACAAGCCACTGTGTGGTCAACATCAAGTCTCTCTGTTCCCATAGCTCCCTGGGAAGGTCGCACAGGTGGAAGCTGAGGGCCTGCCCCACTCAGCACCAGGTGACCCAGGTTCAAATCCTAGCTCCAGCACTTGGCAGTCATGTCACTTTGAACCAAAGACTCAGACTTTTGCACCTCAAATTCCTCTATTGTAAGGTGGGGACAATGACACAGAGCTACCCACGAGACTGCTGTTAGCTCCTATGACCAAGAGCAATGATGAGCCGACCTCCCACAAATACGACCTGGATGTTTGCTGTTACACCTGTGTAGCGTCATGTCTGAGTGGCTGCACACCAGGTCCAGCAAGGGCACTAGGAGCTGCCATGAAGCTGATGGTCACTGAGAGGACTGGTGCCATGTGTGCCCCCTCCCCAGGCCTTGTTCACAGCCATCTGGTCTACCCTGCCATCTGTCAGACCCACCCATCTTTTAAGGAGCCAAACACACAGAGTGCCCTGAAAGGAGGGCTGGGCCCTGCATGCCAAGCAGCAGAAGTTCCCAGTGATGCGCTCCAGAACCTATAACACGGCCCTCTGAAGTGAGATTTGTCCTCCAATCACCAGGCTCCCCCTAGGGAGCTGAAGTCTATGGCCCTTAGAACAGGCGGGTGAGTGATAAGGAGCGCAGAAGGGTACTAAAGTGGTTAATTTGATTGGCTACCCTCATGGACTGGACTTGAAAATTTTAAGTTTCCTTTCCCTGGTGTGAATGAGAAGCAGGGGAGAAGTAGAAAAATCCTTGGATGACCAGTGCAGGAGGGCTACCAAAGAGAAGCAAGGACCCTCGGGGAGGAGGCAGGGAGACAAAGAATTTATGGGGCCGGCAGGGGGTGGAGTTTGTATGCGTGGGGCGGTGACATGGCAGGCGCTGATTGGAGAAGGCTTGCAAAACATGCAAAACACAAGAGGAAGTTGACATCAGCCAAGCGGCCGAAGACGCAGATCAGTCTAGGAGCCCGGGTTATTGGTCTCGGATCCCCACGCCGCCATGCTGACTCTGCGCCACGATGATCCTGTCGACTGCTGTAGAGGTGCAGAGCCACCAGAAATGCCTAAAGAGCTGGCAAAGCGTCACTTCCAGCTGTGTCTGCGAGGATATTTCCAGGGAACACTGGCATGGGGGTCGGCCAATGGGGTGGAGAAGATCCCCTCGCACACACGGATGGGAACCGCCCCCAGAGCTGCTGCGGTCGGCCTTCCCAGCAGCTCCCATGCGATCCTACCACTGCTGCTCCAGAGGTCACACTGGGAGCGTCACCCAGATTCTGCCGCCCAGCCGGGACCCCATCCCCAGCTGCCATGACTGCGGTCCACAGCCGTCTCTTCTCGGGAGCACTGCCTGGGGTGGGCTGTATTGTTCCAGCTTCCCACACTCACACACTGAAGTCATCACTCCAGTGCCTTACAAGGCGACCTTATTTGGAGATCGAGCCTCTATCAGATGTAATTAATGAAGTCATTAGGAGTCTAATCCAGTACAACCACTGCATTCATCAAAAGAGGAAATTGGGACAGAGGCCCCCATAGGACATGGCAGCTGAAGACAGATACAAGGATCAGGAATGCCAGACATCGCCAGCAGAACACCAGAAGCCAGAGGCATGAAGCGGACTTTCTCCCAGCCACCAGAAGGAACCATTCCCTGCCTTGATCCAAGACTTCCGGCCTTGGGACCAAGACAGCACCCTTCCATGGCCTAAGCCACTCAGCTTGTGATGCCTTGCTACAAAGCCACTACCCTGTCCTTGCCCAGGAAGGGGCCACCTTTCCCAGTCCTTCGGATGTCAGAATTTTGGCGAAGCCGGTCCCTTGACCTGAAGATGGGACCCACTGTGTGGCACGTTTGTTTCTAGGCCACTACTTAGCTTTGCGTTCTATTTTATCCCAGTTTCTTCCCTCACCTCCTCCAGAGCACACTTCCTGATAGCTCCCAGGTTTCTCTCTTAGGATCTGTGTCTAGAGAACCTAACTCATCCCAGGGGATGGGAATTTGCAGTCCTTGTTCCCCCATGGATAAGAGATTCTCTCTCTCTCTCTCTCTCTCTCTCTCTCTCTCTCTCTCTCTCTCTCTTCTCTCCTCGATCAAAAGAAAACAGGGCACCATGAAACCTCACAGCTATAGTCTGTGTTCAAGCTGCCCTTACTTGAAAAGAAAAGCACCTTCTGCTGCGTCCACCTCTCAGGTGAAAAACAGACTCCACTCACCCAAGGCGGGCTGGCTGAGGAGGAGCGCCCTCACCTGGTCAGGTCTGAGTTAGGCCTACCGGCTGTGTTTCCCCCAGGGAGCAGAAACAGGTAGAGAGTGCAGCGGCCCCTGTTCCCATGCTGCCCCTTGTGCAACACTACTATGGGGTGTTAGCAGCGCTTGTGGAGGGAGCTGGGTGCACAGGGGCCTGGAAATGCGCCTCCCCGCATCCACTGTTTGGTAGACCCTGGCCCTGGGAAGAGACAAAGACCAAGTTGGCTGTTGGTGTCTGCACAGGAGCGAGACCCGATCCCCAGCACAGAGCCTCCTGCAGGCAGGCACAGGCCACTGTGACTCTGCTCTCCGTTTTGGCTACTTTTGGTATTGTAGAAACAAGATACCTAAAGTTATGGTTTATGTTTAGTTGTCCGCCCAAAGCCTCAAGAAGTCAGGGGCAGGCTTTGAGAGTTTGTGATTAATTAGTGATCCAGTGCTGGGATAATGGGTGTGAGTGCTCCACGGACCCTAGGAAGATAATTTGCATACAGATATAAGGAGAAGAGAGGCCTGCTGGCTGCCTCAGCCGCTGCTCCTCTCTTTGCTCTCTGCTGTTTTCCACTGCAGTGAACTGCTGCCCTCTGCCATGTGCCTCTCTGCCTGGGAGCCCAGCAAGTATGGACTGAAACCTCCACTAATTGTGAGCTGAATAAACCCTTCCTTCCTTCCTTCCTTCTGGGTGTCGGGCATTTGTCCCAGCAACAAGAGAAAACTAACTTCGACACCTAACATCCAAAGTCAAAGAAAGAAAGAACTGAAAGGGTAAATAAAATTTGAAAGATACAATAGATACCATGAAAGGAAAAGAAGCTGTTCTAAGGGAAGGAAAAACTGGGATAAGGAAAAGGACAAAAGAAAGAAAGAAAAAACAGAAAAAGATATATCTAGGTATATACCAAATAGCTCGGGTAACTGCACTGCTGATTTTTGCTGATCTATTGAAAGAAGTTAGTGCTTAATTTTTTTTCTTTTTAATTTCTCACATAATACTCTAGTTTCTCTTCAGATCATATACATCTTTCACTTTTTAATTTCTTAGAAATCTTTTTACCAATTTTGTCATGTTTATATCTGTTGATCTAAGTTGAAGGCAGTGTTATGCACTAGAACAGCCACTGTGGAATTCCTATTCTTTTGTTTGTGAAATCCTCTATCATTTTTAATTTTTTTCTACTATTTTTTATTGTCTTAAAGAAGAAACAAAAGAATGGCTTATTTTGGTTCACCATTTGTTGGTGTCCATCCACCGTTGGCCCTAAGACGGGGGCATGGCAGAGGGTGGCACAGAGGAGAAGCAGTTGGTGGCGGGGCAGGCAGAGGAGGAGTAGGAAGAAGAACATAGTGAGGGACCAAGGGACCAAGGGACCCCAGCAGCAGCCTGGTTCAGTCTCTCTCTTTGTGTGTGTGTGTGTGTGTGTGTGAAAAGCTCTTTATAATTCAACCCATAATCCTAAACAATCACCTTATCACATATTAGTCAAAAAAAATCACCAACTATTATGAAGGTACGAGAATACACATCACAAAAGAACCATAAAACAGAAACCACTTCATAAAAAATATATCCCAGCTATGAAAAGAATTCCTTCCTTGGTGTCTTCACATCCATCTCTTCCGTGTACTTATGTACAGTACCTTGTTTCCCCACACTTACTCTTCAGCTGTCCAGTAACGTCCTTTCCGTCTGCTCCAGGGCTGCATTCATATAGCCATCCAGGCAAGCCAGGACCCCTCGGTAATCCACTCCCGGATTTAATTTGACCACAACCGGCCTTCCAATGATTTGCTTTAAGAAATCACTAGGGGTTTGCTTCCGCAAACTCGTTGCAACGACCTTGAGAGGCGGGAAACCAGAGTTCTAGTTCCAGCTCTGCCACTTAATTAGCTGTGTGACGGAGTAACTCATCACTTCACCTCTTACGGCCCCAGGCCCCTCATCTCGCGGCCCGGACCCAGAATGCCCCCTCCAGGCGCCCCACGAAGCCGGCCTCCGCGGACCTTCACGGCAAAACTTCCTAATCCCAGCATCACACGCCCTTGACCCAGCTGCCTCCAAGAATGCCACCTGTTACCACCTGAGGCGTAGGGGACATCTCGGGCTGAGCCACTCCAGCGCCCTGGCACAGTGCGTGGGGTCCTTGTGGCTCTGCGCCCTCACCCTCGCGGCTCCCCGGGACTCTTTTTCTCGGTTTCTTTCCTGGGAGCCCCCTAGTGGTCCGCCCGAAAGGCTTCCGCGGAAGTGTTGGACAGACGGTGCTCTGTGCCTGCAGGTGCAGGCCGGGCCAGGTGGGCGGGAGGGAAGGGGAGAGCGTGTTGTCCCCCGCCCCAGAAGGACGCTTGAATGCTGGTAAGAACACGTTCTTGTGTAAGGTAACCTTGGAAAGCATTCCCCCTGCCACCCCACTCGGCAGATAAAGAAACTAAGAGCCAGACAAAAACAAACGCACAGTGTACCTCGCGCTGTATACGTATGTGTAGTCACACAATAATTCAAAACTCCACGTACACACAAACCACCCGCATTTTGCTGTAGTGCACTTGGCCTCACTCCGCAGGGTCACAGAGCACTGAGGTCTACTTGAATGGGGGCGAGGATCAGCACACAGGAGGTATCCTGGGTGCGGGACCCCGAGGGGTGGAGCTGCGGAGGCCTGACAAGCTGCCAACTTGTCTCAGCCTGGACTTGAAGCACTCGAGGGTGCTCCTTCATAATTCTTTTTTGCTGGAGGCAGAGTCTGACTGCACAACCCAGGGTGGCCTTGAACTCACTGTGTCCTGTCTTGTCTCCTTCCTCCTCCCCTCAGCATCATGAGTGCTGGGATTAAGGTATAATCCGTCCTCACCTGGCTTCCTTGTGCTTCTTTATAGTCTCCTAATGTATTGGAATGGAAGTATAAGAGAGAGAGAGGAAAGGGCCGGTGAGATAGCTCAGCAGACTAAGTGCCTGCTTAGGCAAGTGCAGGGACCGCGGTTCAATCCCTAGTACCACATGATGTGCCAGCCCAGCCTCTGGGTATGCTGAGCTGGCCACTGAGACGGGGTATGACGGCACATGCTGGTAATCCCAGTGCCAGGGAGGCTGAAAACAGAAGGATCACTACGAGTCAAGCTGCATAGCGAGACTATGTACCAAATACGTAAGAGAGACAGACAGACAGACAGACAGACAGACAGACAAGAGAGGCAAATGAGATTGAAGTCAAACACTTTACTATGGTTGGAATGCTATCTGTCAAAAGTTCAGTCCAAGTGGTTGAAAACTTAGTCCTCAAACTAGTTCTGGACATTGGTGTGTGGAGGTGGGGCCCGGGGCAGGTGATTGGGGTCAGATGAGGTCGTGAGGGTGAGGGCTCAGGAATGGCTTTAGAAGATGAGGAGACCGGTCTGCACCAGGCCTCTGGCTCCAGTGCACCATCGTGCCACAAGGAGGGCTTCAGAGGGTGCTAGAGAGGGCTTTCGGGTTAGCTCAGTGATTTAAGCGCCTTCTCGAGCAGTCCCAGCCAGACACAGGGGACGGCAGTTCGGTCCCCACACCCACCCTGAAGGCAGCCTGAGCCAGCTCCAAAAAAAGAAGATGCTAGAGCCCACCCTTGCATTTTCCAGCCTGCAGAGGCATGAGCTAAGTAAACCTTTATTCTTCCTAAATTTCCCATCCTGGATATTTTCTGATCGCAACAGAAAACAGACTAAGCTCCACTTTGCATGAAAATAGGAGAACACTTTGAAGGACATGCAGCACAGAGCCAGGCAGCCATTAGCAACCACGTCCTGAGCACCGCCAGGTGCCGTTCTGAGCATCAGGAATAACAGAACAAACAGGAGGAGCATCCCCAGATCCCAGGAATTCATACTGCAAAGGTGGCAGAGGAGTTGGCAGGTGCAGGGTGCCCCACGGAGAAGACTCCCCATCTTATAAAAGAGGAGCTGAGCCGGTACAGTGCAGCTGTGGTGGCGCCAGGTGCCCATCAGCCTGCTACACCCAGCTGAATGGGGCTAGCATGGTGCTGGCACAAGAGGCCCGGCTGAGGGCTGCTGCCAGCCGCACAGGAGGGGGAGGCTGCTGGGGAATCTCCTGTCGGGAGCTGTTGGTTCCATTGGAGAACCTCCTCATGCTGGCTTTCCTGGTGGACTTGGTTATTCCTGGAGGAGGAGGAGGAGGAGGAGCAGCAGCAGCAGCAGCTCAGGACCTCGCTGCTGCTAGGGATGGCTACACTTCATTTTGGGAGAGCCCTGGCCCTCACCTTGGGCATCGCTTCCTGGCTACAGAGAGGAAGACGGTGCACTGCTCAGCCTCCTGAAGAAGCTGATCACGTGGCTTTCCTGTGGGAACTCGGCCTTCCTGTCAGTGAAGGAGCTCCGGACCTCACTGTCACTATGGATGGCTGTGGTGAGCTCTGTGCTTACCTTGAGCATCACTTCCAGAGTCCAGCGCAGACCCCTCAGCCGCTGGCACAGATCCTCCATCCCGCTGTCACAGACTTCCTAGCTTCTGCCCCTGACCTTCGGGCCTTCCCAGTGCAGATCTGTGAAGCAGGTCTGGGTGAAGCTTTGTCATGGACTCTAGGCCTCCAGCTGGACTCGTGGGGGACGCTGTTATCAGCTCTAGGTCTTCAGCATATCAGGATCCAGGCCCTCAGCGGGATTCTTGGGTCTTTAGTGAGTGGACAGAGTTCCTGCACTCTTTGTATATGATTCTTTGGGTGATTCATTATAAAATAATCTTATAACATATCTGTATTGTATTGTTCCCTTTGTAAAGCCCCAAGCTATGAAAAACTGCTAACAAAGGCCAGTATCAGGACTGGAACCCAGATCTGCATGACCTGCAAACGGCCTCAGGCAGAGAAGAAAAAGTGCGCACTCTCTGGTCAAACAAATCCTAAAGAGCTGTCCAATGACCCAAAATGGAAGCCCTGGAGAAGGCACAGAGGCTCCAGTACTTCCCAGACCTCAGGCCTGAACTGAAGCAGCTGGCGCTGAACCCAGTCAGACCCAAGCTCACCGCTGGGCCCTGTGATAGAGGGCCCAGCCCGCGCCTTCTGCCAGCTACCAGTGCCACCTCCACAGAATCTTAGAGGCATTAGATCACTTAATACGTGCAAAGCTCTTTAAAAGCTTCCCAGCATACATTTGACAACCATGGGCTTCTGGCCCAGAGGAGGAAATATTGAATATTGGGGTGATGCTGACCTCTAGTGGCTAACTAGAAAATAGCCGCTGCTAAATGCTCAAAGGCCACAGTGGGTGAGTGGCTGTAGTGGGTAGTGTTAACTGAGAATTTACTAGACACTGAATTGTGCAAATCTACAGAGAAATGAAGCGCTTTGATGAAATCCATGCATATAATAATGATGTTAAGGTTTTTTTCCTTTGTTTCAGTATTGGGAGTTGAACCCAGGGCTTGTTTCCTGAGCAACTTACCTAGCCTTTTTCACTTTTTATTTCGAAACAGGGCTAAGTTCCTCATGTCAGGCTTGAATTTAGGATCCTTCGGCCCTGGCCTCCTAGAATGCTGAGATTACTGGCATGCACCACCACGCCCGACTCAGGCTAAGTTTTAACCCAGCCCTTTCTAGATGCAGGGTCTTTTTTATCCACCAGGGACAACCTGGTCATGAAGCCCTTCACCTATGTCCCTGGGACAGCAGATGTGCAATGACAGAGGGTTTTTTGTTTTGGTTTGGTTTTGGGGGGGGGTTGTCTTTTTGAGACAGGATCTTACTCTTAGTTCAGGCTGCCTTGAGCTCACTTTTGTAGCTCAGGCTGGTCTTGAACTCACAGCGATCTTCCTGCCACAGCCTCCCAAGTGCTGCGATTACAGGCATGTACCACCATGCCCAGCAATGATGAAGATTATTAAATTCATTTTTTGTAGTTCAAAACCACAGCCTAAAAGGCTTCACCCAAAGTCATACCAGGCTAATTTAGTACATATTTATGCCCGAAGCTCCAACACTCTGCTATATTCTCTACAACAGTAGAAAGAAAAGCAAACATGATCCCTGCCCTGGAAGGACTGGGGAACGCCTGAGCGTTCCAAACACATATAATTTTATAAAGATTTTCTGTTTCAATAGGGGACAAGAGCCACATCTTCCATTTCCTTTAGTATCCTAAAGAACTGAATGCTCAATAAAACCAAATAGGTAAAACCTAATCGTAGGTGTGCGTGTACATAAATCCCATGTGTGCAGCATCTGGAGTGGGGTCTAAGCCGCAAGCCTGGCAGTAGATGTTTTAATTGTATTTTCCTCTCAAAAATTATATGATGGCAACCCTCTGAGAGTCATTTTTTTAAAATGCTATGTCTTCCCTTACCTATGCATTGTTGGTCACCAGTCCTCTTCCTGGGACGAGGATCTGAGGGTGAATATTTAGGACGTGATCCTGGAAGGCGCTAGGAGAGCAACGGGATGTGTATGCGCCTGCAAGGACACCACCACAGGATGCCACAGCCAAGGTGGGCTCTGCAGTAGCAGTGTCCTAACAGCGCTATTATCCTTGAAGACTTGGTACATATACATGACATGCCTTATTGATTTATCCCGCCCAACCCTCTCCCCACTAAGAGGCACCAAAGACCCCATGCTCCCCAAGCATACCAGTTGCTTTTAGAGACCAGTGACTGAAACTGTGGCTCCACAAAGACAGAGGGAGCCACTGGCTGGGTCCACAGATTCTCCAGCTCCAAGATGAGTCCCGCTCCCACCTCTCCACTTTCCCCATTCATAAAGCAGCAGCTGCCAGGCTTTAAGTGTGAAGCATTATCCAAAGATTTGCTATGGAAGGCTTGGTCCCTCCTGCGGGGACATTCAGGAGCAGGGCCTGGAGAAGGGATTGGATCAGGGAGCACAAAGCCCGTCCTTGGACTGGCAGCTGATGGGGCTGACAGAAGGCGGAGCTCACGTGGGGGACTCAGGTCCCTGGGACCTCACCCACGGAGGACGCACCAGCAGCGTCTTGTTCCTGGGCCCCTCTCCTGTGGCCTCCTCCCACACACACTTTCTGGCTGTTCTGAGGTGACTGGCACTCTCCCGTCCTGCCATTTCACCATGACGACCCGCCTTACCCCAGGTTCACAGGAATGGAACCATCTGAACTTTGACTAAATATCCATGGACCTTTCTTCCTTTTAATTGTGTTTCTCGGGTAATTTTGTCACCAAACAGAAAGCTAACCCAGCACTCATCCTCAGTATGGCTCTTCAAATCCACCAAAGCATTTGTTCCCAGAAGCCCCAGCAGGGTAGTCTCTTGGTCCTGTCCACCTTTGAGCCAATCATTGACAGGGAGAGTTAGATTGTGATGACTGATTTAAGCTGATTATTGGGGAATACAAATGTTATATTATGCCCACCAAGAACTGTTTTGTCTCTTCAAATTCTTCCCATTACAAGATATAGTAAGAATTGTATTCTACATCAGACTTAGTATATATTCATATACCTTAATTAATAACTAATACACCATTACTAGACATGTATATGTTATAACATGTTTAAAGACAGAGATATGTTCTGAGGAGTTGTTAGGCAATTTCTTGAGAAAATATTACAGAATATATTTATAAAAACTAATAGAGCTACAGCATCACCAGGTGACTTAGTCTTTTGAGACCACTTCCTACTTGGACTGACATTGAGTGATCATGTTATGACTTGTGTCTAGTTGTCCCCCCCCCACCCCCAGAGCTACATGCAGCCATGGGGCAGCTTCTAGAATTTGTACTTAATTCATGGTCCAATGCTGGGATTGTGGTTATGAGCGCTACACCTGCCCTGGGGCAGATGGCCTAAATGCAACCTGAGGAGGGGAGGGAGGCCTGCTGGCTGCCTCAGCCCCTGCTCCACCTTCTGCTCTTTCCTGTTTTTCTGCAACCATGAGCTGCTGCCCTCTGCCATGTGCCACTCTGCCTAGGAGCCAGCCAAGCACAGACTGAAACCTCTTGGGAGCTAAATAACCTTTCTTTCCTTAATTACGGGTATTGGGTATTTTGTCCCAGCAGCAAGAGAAAAGTAACCAAGACAGATCGTTACCCAGTGTTTTACTACATCTGTATATATGTATAGTCTTGCTCTTTCCTGTCTTGCAAGGTGGCAGGTGAAAAAACTGAGAAGCCAGACACTAAGGAGAAGAAACCCGAAGCCAAGAAGGCTTCAGCCAGTGGCACTGGTAAAAAGTGTAAGGTGGGAGCAAAAATGTCCAAGAACGGGCAGCCCCACCCACTGCAGCCAACATCCTGTCCTGGTGAGAGGAGTTGGTAGATGCTCTGGATCTGCTGTGGATTCCAGAAAGGCTTTGTATGAGAGAAGGTACACAGCTGCTAAACCACAGGTTGAGAAGAAAAGGAAGGAGAAAGTTCTTGCTATGATCACAAAACTGGTTGGAGGGGAAAGAATGGAGATACCTGGGTGGTTAAGCTTCAAACAGTGCCTAGATGCTACCCTCCTGAAGATCTGCCCCCAAAAGCTCTTGAGCCACGGCCAGAAATCCTTCAGTCATCCTGTGAGGAAGCTTCAAGCTAGCATCACTCATCCTCACCGGCATCACAGAGGCAAGAGAGTGGTCTTCCTGAAGCAGCTGGCCAGTGGCTGCTACTTGTGACTGGACCTCTTAGCCTTAATTGCGTCCCTCTATGAAGAACACACCAGAAACCTGTCATTGCCACCTCTACAAAAATTGATGTCAGCAAAGTGAAAATCCCCAAGCACCTCACTGATGCTTACTTCAAGGGGAAGAAGCTGCGGAAACCCAGACACCAGGAGGGCAAGCTCTTTGACACCAAGAGAGAGAGAGACCAGGCTTCAGAGCAGCGCAAGGTGGATCAGAGCACGGTGGGCCCACAGGTTCTAACAAAACTCAAAGCTGTTCCTCAGCTCCGGGGATACCTGCGATTCATTCTTGCTCTGAAAAATGGAATTTATCCTCATAAATCAGTGTTCTAAATTTCTTACTGAAAACCTAATTAAATAACTGATACATTTTAAAAAATAAAAAATAAATAAAGTTTCTCAAAACAATACTACCCTTGCTGCCCATGGTGGCAAGCCTTCTGAGAGTTTCCTACGACACAAGTGGCCCCTGCAGCGGCACGCCACGTGCTGGCCACTGCTGCTGTAGACGATGTGCCTCATTCTCTCTGTGTGAGATGGGGGACAGCATGGGTCACAATTACCAAACCGTGTGGGCACCTTATCAGCGGATCACAAGCCATGACTCGAAAAGCATTCTGCTAGCGGAGTCCAGCCAAACACCCAGGTCCGACGCTTCTAACTCCAGCGGCGCCACGTGTCCATCCCTGAGGTACAGCGGTGATGCACATGGGCCAGGCTGGGGTCAGATTCTTAGCTCCTGTCTTAGTTACGTTTTACTCGTTGCTGGGACAAGTACCCGACACTCAAAATGAAGGAAGGAAAGGTTTATTTAGCTCACAGTTGCTGGAGGTTTCAGTCCATTTTCGGCTGGCCCAAGGCTGAGTGGAACAGGGCAGAGGGCATCCAGTTCATGGTGGCAGAACAACCAACTCAACCAACTCACCGGAGCAGAGAGTAACAGCCCTTTAAAAAGTCTCTTTGTGCTCAGTCACTCTGACGTGGGCCCGTTGTGCCCTAGGGTGGAACCAATCACACCCCAGGAAGGGCCCTTGATCCTGCTC
>PVKN010012244.1:0-20929 GCA_004027915.1 Capromys pilorides
TACATGGACAGTGTCCATGACATTTACTGATGGTCAGATGTCACTTGTGGGACTGAGCTACTGCTATTTCTTTGATATCTATCCTGTAGAACCAGACAGAACCAAAGGGTGCAAGAGAAGTCCATTTGTAGAATATGCTGTTGGACATATTCTACTGCTATATATAAAAGAATAGTTGAAAGACTGCTTTTGTATATCTCTTTTTCTCCTGTGTTTAACTATTTGCCCTATTTTGTGGGTTCTTTCCATTCTCCTTCATGGAGTTGTGGTCATTTTGATCCCTCTCTAGAATATGTTTTAGTAAACTATGCAGGGTTGGCTTTGTCATCATGAAATTCTTTAGTTGTTCTTTGTCCTGGAAGTATTTCACTTCTCCATTGAGCTTGAAAGAGAGTTTTCCAGGTTATAGCAGTCTGGGATGGAATTTGTTTTGTTGCAAGACTTGAAGTACTTTCCTCCATGTTCTTCTTGACTTGATGGTTTGTAAAGAGAAATCTTCTGTTATTCTAATGGATTTTCCTTTAAATGTGATCTGTTTCTTTTCTCTAGCAGCTTTTAGCAATCTGCTCCTATGCTGAATTTCTGGGATCTTGATTATTATGTGTCTGGGTGTGATTTTAATTGGGTTGATGTTGTTTGTAGTTCTATAGGCTTCAGTTGCCTGAATGTCAAATTGTTTTCCCATATTTGAGGAGTTTTCTGCTATTACTTCTTCCCATGTTCTTTTTATATCATTTGTACAGACTCTCATTGATGCCTATCAGTCTTACATTATTCATCTTTACATCATCATGCAGATGTTGAATTATTTTTTCTTGCATCCTAGCTGTTATTAGATCTTTTCTTGCCCCTTCACTAGCTGCAATGGTGTCTTTAAGGTCTGAAAGTTTATTTTCACTTTCATTGAAATGGTTTTGCCAGCTTGTGTTGAGGTTTTAAGTTCCTGTATAGACTTTGAATCTGCTTCATACATTCTATCACTTTCCTATATTGCTCATTCAAGGATTCCATCATTTTTCTATTCTTCTTGATTTTTTTATCATTGTCTTTAGAGGCACTTAGTACTTCTTTTTTTTTGTAGGTATTATTTCCTTTTTTACTTCAGAAGTTATTTCTGATCTGATTTCCTCTATGCCTTTCTGCAGTTGTTTCTTTACTTCAGATGCTATTATTTCAGAGATTTCAGGTGTGTGATGTCCAATTTCTTCTATGCTATTGTCTCCTCTATTTGTTCTGGGTAGGCTTGGGGCCTGAGAGCACATTTTGCTCCTTCTCTTTGTCATTTTGTATGGCCCTGCCTTCTGATATTTGGTGTAGAGCTTTGGTAGGGTTTTTACCTTAGCTCCAGGTCTGGATCCACCAAGTTCAAAATTGTCCAGGTGGATGTGGCTTGGGTCTGGCTTCTGAGCTCCACTTCTTCCTGTTGCAGCCCTTGGAGGCAAATCTGCTGTGCCACTCTGGCAAGATGTTCTACTCCTGGATCAGCTGGGTAGGTCTTGTCTCTAGTCTCTCTGCAGGGAGTTCTATAGCAGTTTTCCACACTGGGCATGCTGGGTTTGGTTGTTGGGTCAAATGAGTTTCTGGCTAGCCCAGAGAGGTCTCACTCATGTAGCAGGCCTGGTTGCTGGACAGATGAGCTTCCAGTGGATCCAGGGAGGTCTCACACATGCACCTAGCCTGGGCCTGGTTGTTGGGTCGAATGAGTTTCCAGCTGCCCCAGGGTGGTCTCACTCACATGGTGGGCCTGGTTGCTGGGTTGAATTGATTTCTGGTTTTATATTGTTGTAAATAATGTTTTTTGTTTGTTTGTTTGTCTGTTTTGATAAAACAGGGATTGAACTCAGGCCCTTGCACTTGCCAGGCAAGTGCTTATTCCACTGAACTATCTCCCTAGCCCTATTATATTGTTGTAGGCAGCTAAATTTAGACAGAAATAGGCAGTTAGATAGAGCTATGTCCTTAAGGAGATAACATGAAAGACAAGGTGGCTTTGCAACTTTGAAAGAGATAAACACTCTTGCCTTGGGCCAAATCTCAAGACAAAAGAGTAAACAAATACAGCCACATATTTCCCTAGGGATGGGCACCAGGGACTGATATTCCAAAAAAGGAATTAATCACCTTGAAAGAACCCAAAAGAGTCATAACTCAACCCCCACCAGAAGAGACCCTGTCCTATATTCATGCCAGCTTGCTATGTGACTCACTTTCTCATTTGGTATTGGATTTTATCAGTTTTACCTGGTGCTTGTAATCTCATTGGTAGACCATAGTTTTGTTCCACTTCATGCCCACCTAATTCAGTTCCCATGTTCTTCACCTTAGACCTGCCTCACCACATGGTTTTACTCTATAAAATCCCTGGAAGACACAGCTTGTTGGGGCAACTTGCTCGTGTCCCCCTTCTGTCCTTCTCTAGGATAGGTGTTTTCTTTCCCCCAATGAATATATTCTGCTATTAATTTTCACTTATTCATAAAATTCATTCTTCAGTTTTAGAGAACATGAACTCATCCCAGGTACCTTTCAGGTTGAGAGTTTTATTCCCCTCTATCAATATTTTAATATTTTTATTTTATTATAAAACTAATAACATTAACTAATATGTATTTTGTATAAATTATTTCCAGCTGAAATATTACCCCTTAATAAATTATTAGAATAGGCTAAATTTTTCTTTCTGAAATCTCAATTGCTTAGTTTGTAAAATTCCATTTTCTTTCAATATTTTAGCAATTGTGTAGTTATGACTTTAAACACAAATGTTGCCTAAAGCATTTTGGCTTATTTTGATCTTTAAATGCATGTAAATCAAAGCCTTGGCTAATTCATATCTAAAATTATTAGATGGCAAATTTCACAGTGTTTCAAGCCCTGGTGTTGCATTTAACACATAAAGGTTTTATACCCATGCCTTCTTCATTTTTTTGCAGTACTGAGATTAAATCCAGGGCCTTTCCATTGAGCTACATTCTAGTAGTTTTTTTTTTTTTTTTTTTTTTTTTTTTGTGGTACCAGGGATTGAATTTAGGACCTTGCACTTGCCAGGCAAGCACTTATTCCACTGAGCTATCTCCTCAGCTACATTCTAAATCTCTTTATTATTTTGTTTTTAAATTTTGAGATAAGGTCTTGTGATGTCATTATGTTGCCCAGACTAGGCTTGTCTTAGTTACTCTTCTCTCATTGCTGGAATAAATACCCAACATCCAAAATGAAGGAAGGAGAGGTTTATTTAGCTCACTGTTACTGGAGGTTTCAGTCCACACTCAGGTGGATCCAAGGCAGAGAGGCACAATGCAAAGGCCAGCAGTTCATGGTGGTGAAACAGCAACAAAATGGTGACAGAGGCAATGGAACAACCAGGGGAGCAGAGAGAAACAGAAAGAGTTTGTCTGTGTCTCTCTTTGTATTATATTCGGACTCTCTGCCTCAGCCTATCCACCTTAGGCTACCCCCATAATCTCAGAAGTACTCAGACCCATAATACCATCAGTACTAAAACACATAATCCCAGTGGATCTTGAGTCAAGTCTCAAACTCTAGAAGTCCCCGTCCCATGATTGCATGAGGTTTTGGGGAGACAACTAGACTTAAGCCATAACAAGGCTCAAACTTGCAATCTTCCTGCTTTAGCCTCTTAAGAGTTCTGGGATTACAGATGTGTGCTATAACACCTGGCTTTTGTTTTATTTCTTCCTTTCAAGTTAGAGCTTATCATTAGCAAGTACCCTCAAGTCCTCAAATAGAATATTCCAATCCACAGGGATTCATCAAGTAGTATAACCCAGAGCTGCAAAAAGGAGATAACTATTAGAGAAAGATTGATGGGTCTGGAGAGAATATCCTATTCATAAAAGACAGTAAGATGAAAAGTGAATGAGCCTTTATCCCAAACCCATAAAAAGATATTATTGTACAGGTGCCTGTCACAGATCTATCAATCCACTAAGTCAAAGCAGGGCTGCAACAGTCCAGCAGAGATAGAGTGAAGACACAAATGGTTGCAATGTTCTTCAGCTGGAGAAGACAGATGGAGATGAGGGTTGTAGCTCTGAGGCCATCCCCTGGGTCTCAGTGCCCTCAAGTATGTGTGAAAATGCAGATGATCAGGCCTGGCCTGAAGTGTTTTTGAGGAGCTGGTGGCAACACATGTGGGTTGGCAAGGGGCTCTCTGAAGTGGCTGTGTCAGCTTGTTCTCTGAGAACCACAAGATTTGTGGAAGAGAGTCATTAAGAGAAGATTCAGTGAGTGAAAGGAGATGGAAGATGAGTGGACAGGGCATTGAGCCAGAAACTAAAATGGCATAATTGGAAGCTTGGAGGTCAAGAACATTCCATTTGCGCTAGGAGGACTTTGTTGAAGGAGAAAACAGAGTCATTGGAAGTGATGATGTGCAGGATTAGTACAGGGTGCTGACAGAGGCCTTTACATAAAGGATGTTTTTAGGGCTTGTGAGCAGAGGAGGGTAGGAAAGCCAAATATAGATGAGCACTATAAGAGGCATTCATGTGTCCAGAAAGGCAGAACCTGCTTGGGAGTGAGGGGAGGAGGCAGAAGAATGGAGATGGCTCTAGGAAGCAAGGATTATGCCAGCTCCCTTTGGTCAGTGAAGAGCTGTCTGGGGTTTGGAAGGCATAGGCTTGTTTAACGGTGTTATGGTTTGTGTCTAGTTGGCCCCCCAGAGCCTCATGCAGTCATAGCAGACTTCTGGAGTTTGTGATTGATTCTTGATCCAGTGCTGGGATTACGCATGTGAGTGCGCCATCCCATCTGGGGCAGATAGCCTGAATGCAGCAGCAGGGAGACAGACTTGCTCTCTGCTGCTGTTGCCATTGTTGCTCCTCCCTTTTGCTTTTGCTCTTTTGCTGTTTTCCACTGCCATGAACTGTTGCCCTCTGCCATGTGTCACTCTGCCTGCCTAGTACGGACTGAGCTAGTTAAACCTTTCCTTCCTTAATTTGGGGTGTTGGGTATTTTGTCCCAGCAACGAGGGAAAAGTAACTGAGACAAGTGGCAGCAGTCCTGAGTCAGATGGAGGATCTTCTAATTTCCAGTTCTACGGGCAAGTTTGTTTGGTAACCTGAAACAAGCCTTCTAATGAACTACACATTGTTTTTGTCTACAAAGGGGGAGTTAATCAGGACCAGGGAGGTTTCAGCCTTGCCTATACATTAGAATCACCTGTAACTTAAAATTTTCCCAGGCCAGTTAAGTCAGCCTCTCTGGGGCAATTACAAGGAGAAACTAGAATTGAGAATCAATAATCGTAACAGTGTTCTACAAGTTGAGTATGCATATGGGTTACCTGGTGATCTTGGCAAAAGGCTGATTCTGAGTCTGTAGGTCTGACAAGAGCCTGAAAGTTTATATTTCGAACAGCCTTCAATGGTGTCAATGATACAGTTATTTTATGGACCACACTTGGCATGGCAAGGTGCTCAGGGTCCGCCGTACATGACTGTTCTACTGGGGTTACTGTAAGATGGAAGAGACTTTTAGTCCATTTTTGTTGAAATGGTAGAAAGGGCCAGAAGGAGCAGGTACTATAAAAGACAAATAGGTGTCAATTTAATCTGTCATAATCCAGACTTTATTTTATGTTTACTATGTGTTCATTGATCTAACAACAAACACATTCTCAAGTGCATGATCATTTAAAAACATTTTATTAGTATCTGTTTGCAAAATATAATAATTATGTTCATTACAGGGAGTTGGTATGTGAACATAACATATCTTAATTATTTTACTCACCAGCATGTCTTTTCCTTCTTTCTTTCTTTCTTTCTTTCTTTCTTTCTTTCTTTCTTTCTTTCTTTTGTATTTTAGGGAAGGATCTACAGCATGTTCAGGGTCTCACTACTAGATCAGACTTGTAATGATCCGCCTGTTTTACAGCTTCCCAAGAGCTGGGATTACAGGCACGCGTCACCACACCCAGTCTCAGTTACCATCTCAGTGCACCCCAGGGGCAGGGCTGGCATGTCAGGCCTGGGAATCAAAACTCTCTGCACCTGCTTGCAGGTGCTTTAATCCACTGAACTATTTGGCTGGCCCTGCCATCATGTGTTGGTCCCTTTTACATTAATAAAACATCTATCTCCCTGTTTCCTGTAATTATTTTTAAAATAGAATTTTAGACTTAGATGACCAGCTTTTAAAAATTAGAAAAAAAAAGTGTTTGAAGTCTGAATATCTTTTTAAAAATTATAAATAACTTTCTAAAAGAAAACCTTTCAAAAGAATAAATTTTTTTTTCAAATTTTTATCATGGTAGGAAAGTAACAAGATCTTTATGCTATAAACATCCTATATGCTTGGATGTCATCTGGTGGCATGTGTTTAATATGAGATACTTAAAGTGGAATAAGAGGGCTTATGGGTTAGCTCAGTTGTTTAAATGCTTGCTTGGGTAAACCCAGTCAGATGCAGGGGACCGTATTTTGATCTCCAGCTCCACCTGCCATTCCACATCCACCTATCAGGCAGCCTGAGCCAGTCCCCTCCTCCAAAAAAAAAAGTCTGGGGCTTGGGAAATAGCTCAGTAGAACAAGCGCTTGCCTGGCAAGTGCAAGGGCCTGAATTCAATTCCCGGTCACACACACACACACACACACACACACACACACACAAAAATCCATATTATGACATAAAATTTTGTGTTTATTTATAAATTTAGGACAGGGTATACAGGTGTACAGGGTGTAAGAGTATACAGGGTCTCACTATGTAGATCAGATTCGTAGTGATGCTCCTATTTTCAGCCTTTCAAGCACTGGGAGTACAGGTGCATGCCACCATGCCCAGTCTCAATGGCTATCTCAGCGTGCTCCCCCCCCCGCCCCGGGGAGGGGGGGAGGCAGCACAGCAGGCCCAGGGATCAAACTCCAGCCCCTACATCTGCCTAAGCAGGCACTTTAATCCACTAAGCTACCTGTCCTCCTTGCATGTATTTATTTATAAAACATGAAGATGTGAATTATGCGACATCAGAATTTTAAGTTTATTGAAACATTTTTCCATTTTTCAGATTATGTTTAAAAATACACGTTGAATAAAGACAGTAAGAAGCTAGTTTTGAAGAAGAATTGCTGATTTGGAATGTTTAAAATCTGAGAAAAAAAATAGCAAAATACTAGTAATAACTCTTCTGAGCCTGTCATTTCTTACCTGGGTGGAATCCTGAGACCTAGGTTTAACTACTTTTACTTCTCCCCAGGCTTGGTGCATCCTCTGTCTGTACGTGGTTGATGACAGCACTTGCCAGGGTTATTCTGAAATTTACAGTGTGTTAACGTACAGTGAGAAAGTAGTTTGTAAATGTCAAAGCACTGTCTAGGTGTATGTTATTATCTGACTCCTCTCATACAAAATCCAATTCTGACATCTGTAAAGAGAAAGACAAAACAAAAGAAGGAGTTGATGAAATGATGTCCTTATGAAGCAACCTGGGGCTCTTACCAACCTAGTTGCCACTCAGCTGTCAAACCCAGTCCCCGATCTCTCAGTGGGCTCCACACCTCTCGTGGGTGAAGCACAGAACTACGGAGTATGCCAAGTCAGCACCATCGCTGTGCATCACTGCCCACAATAGAGACGAAATTCAGTTTTCTTCAACATAAAATCTAAAAGCTTGGACAATATTATCAACCCTGTAATTTTTAAAGTGAAGTGGAGGTAGTCTGTATCCAATGCATGTAAAAATGACTTGTAGTGTTAGTTTTGAAAGCTTTTAAAAATAGTGTGTGAACCAAGAGATTCCAAATATTTTGGAATAAAAATGGCAAGTGAGTGCTTTATTTCTGGATATAGATTAAACAGTGAAGTATCACAAAACTGCTTTGCCTATAGTATGAGTTGTTCAGCAAAGTCTCGGTGGGTGGCTATTGATGTGTACTGAGCCTTTAGCCAGATATATCTGAACAACAACAGTCATTCTTTTTCCTTTTTAAGGAACTCTTAATCCCCCCTTCCCATCAATCCTTGGAGACATTCAGGTATAAAAGTTATGGATTGTTTTTAGTCTAATGCTTCCAGCACCCATCCTTCATTTTTATACCTCCTCCAATTGTCCTGTTTGGAGCTCTCTGCTTAGATTTTTTTCAAATTTTCCTTAATGGATTTTCTGGTTTGTGTCCATTTGGCACACCAAGGCTACTTTGATTAAGTTACTTCCTGTTATGGTTTAGGTCTAAATGCCCAACCCTCTAAATTTTCACATGTGTGGATGTTGACTAGATCATGTACTTCTGTCTTCTTGTCTTTATGAGACATGGATTCACTAGTCAGCTCAGGCTGGCCTCGTTGGTAGCCCAGGCTGGCCTTGAGCTTGCAGTGATCCTCCTGCCTCAACTTCTCCAGTGCTGGGATTACAGGTGCATGCCACCACGCCCGGCCTCAGAACTCCTCTTTTATCTTTCTTTTTCTTCTTTTTGCTACCTGGCTACTATGGGATGAGCAGCTGTCCTCTGCCTAGGCCCTTCTGCCAGACCATTTCTGCATTGGACTGGAACCATGACACAATATAATCTCCTTTAAATTGCAGGTGTCAGGAATTTTGTTTCAGTGACAAGGAACTAAAGTGACTAAAACAGTTCAGATACTTTAAAACAAGCATGGCTGTTCTCTGCCATCAGCTGGCATTTGCTCCAAATGTCTCTTCTCATGTCCTCTTGCCTAGTCATTCTCAAACCCTGCAGAACATTGGTACTAGCCCTACTATACCATATCAGAATGTGATTACGTCGCTTTTTCCATTAGGTTCTGGGGTGCTCTAAGACATGCACTATACCTTATTTGGCTTATTTTTCCCTAGGATGCTTATTAATTGCTTAATAAACATGCATTGTTTGAATGAATACTTAAGAAAAAGTGCAGAGACCCTTATTAAAGGTGGTCCTTTAAAAGCCATCAACTTTTTTCAGTTAACTGGGGTTTAGTTGAATTTGTTTATCCAGCATCCTGCCAAGCAGATTTGTTTTTAACGATGTTTATGATATTAATTAGTGTTTCTGGTGATTACCCCGGGGCTGTACAAAATCTTCAGATGCCTTTTCAGTCATTTAAAGATGATCATATTAACATACTTATTTCTCTTTAATATATCTGTTATATGTATCATCATGGATCAACAATTTTTAAAGAATTAAAATGCAATAAAAATCACAATGACATCACATTGAACATTAATGTTCCTTTGAAGATTAGTTCATTTGACAATAATTAGTATACACTTAATACATGCACGTTGTTTTGTGTGTGTGTGTGTGTGTGTGTGTGTGTGTGTGTTTAGAGAAAAGTCTACACAGAGTTCAGGGTCTCACTTACTAGATCTGACTCATAGAGATCTGCCTGCTTACAGCCTCCCAAGAACTGGGGTTACAGGCACACCACCATGCCCAGTCTCAATTGCTATCTCAGAATGCTCCAGGGACAAGGCCAGCATGTCAGGCATGGGGATCGAAACTCCATCCCTTGCTCCTACTTGCAGGCACTTTAATCTGCTGAGCTATTTGTCTCGCCCAATATATGCAAGTTAACAGAGGTATTAAGCAGGATATATTATTCTAGTAATTTATGTATATTTGAAATACCTTGCTCATCAATGTGCTAGATAGTGGCTTACTTTAATTGGCACAGAATGTGATAGTCAATCATATTTTTCAATAGATATTAAACAAGATATGTTCTTTTAAGTTAGTGCTTTTCTGTAGAGCAATTACTAAAAAAATTATCTATGAAAAAATTTCCACAGATCAAATCTACTTTGGGAGTATTTCTTCAAAGATATAGTATTACTCAGCTTTTCCACTGCTGGGGAAAAATACTTGACACTTACAACTTAAGGAAGAGAGCTTCATTTTTGGCCTATACTTTCAGAAGGTTGAGTTCATGATTGGCTGCTCTTATGCAAAAATGGCATGGTGGGGAAACTTGTTCAATCCATGGCATCCTGGGAGTAGAGCACAAAGGAGAGAGAAATGAACCTTCCAAAGCCTCACCCCAGGGACCCACCTTCTCCAGCTGGGCTTTACTTCCTACACATTCAGCCATGGCTTAATCCATGGTGAATACAGTGCTCCCAGAATCCAATCACATTCTGCAAGTCCCACCTCTGAACGTAGGAGACAATGAAGAGATATTTTCTATTTATTTATTTATTTATTTATTTATTTATTTATTTATTTATTTCAGTACTAGGGATCTAACTCAAGACTGCATTTGGCAGGCAGGCACTTAGACTGCTAAGCTATCTCCCAAACCCCTTCAATCCATTTTAGATCTAACCCATGACAGATACCTTAGTAGACTGGCTGCCTGGATTTCTCGGTTTCTTTGTCTCTGTGTACAAATTTTGAGTGATGTTATGTCAGTTCAGCCTGGGACAGATTACATCAGGAATACAGGTTCTGTCTAGGTACTCACCGCAGGGCTTCTGCAGTCCAGCTGCCCTCAGCAATTTCTGAGGAGTTTCACAAGCCACTAATGGTTGGTCCCACCAGGGCAGCCCACCTAGTTGGTCTAGGATGTTGCTGTACATCTCTTTTATGGCTCTACCTCTTTGGATGGGCCTATCAGCCACTCCCAGGTGAGCCTGTGGCACCTTTCTACCCTGTAACCCATGTTGTATGTTAGTCAACTTTCCGTTACTGTGACAAGCACTGGAGATAACCAATGTGTTTATTTTGGCTCATACTTTCAGTGTCAGATGGCCTCATTGCTTTGGACCTGTGCTGATGTAAGCACTTCATGGTACAAGTGCATCGGGGTGCAATGCCATTTACTTCATGACTGGGCAGAGTGGGAAGAGAATCTGGAGTCTCGCTGTTCTCTTCAAGGGCTTGAGACTTAAGATTTTCTCTAGGTTCCAACTCTTAAACATTTCATCACCTTCCTGTAGCCCCACTCTAAGAACCAAACCTTTAACATATGACTTTTGAGGGGATATTCAAGAGCCATACTGCTGTACCAGTGCTGTTGTTGCTGTTTTCTAGTTTTCTTCACCATCCTTTGTAGGCATCTCAGCATTTCCATCACCTCTGTATGTTGCACCTGTCTGTTGTAAAACCACAGTGGCTCCTCTGCTTCTTGTTTGGGTTCTCATCAGATCCTATCCCATCTGGCACTGAAAACAGTGAAAAATGAACAAAGCACATAATGGAGTAACATTGGCTAGGTCGCTCGAGTTCCAGTCTTGGCTGCAGAGGTAGGATGGGCTTAAGCGGTGACAGTGGGAAAATGGGGAGGATGTAGGTTTGATGATCATTTACAGAGATCACTTGTTTAGTGGCAGAGGCATCTGCAGGTATTCTGCAACACAAATCATGGGAAAATTTAACAAAATATAATGGTTTAATAACTTCTGACTTATTTCCTTGTCACACTTATATTTTATAGAGTCATCAAGGAAGAAATATAATTTTTGATACACTTATCTATTGGTTTCTAAGGTTGATGAATTAACCCTATCTAACCTAGCAAAGCTGATGAAAATTAAATATAAAACCCTTTTTTAATATTATGAATTCCTTCTTACAGAATCCTGGTTTATGATTCAAATTCATGACCAAATGTAAGGTAGGCTTAAGAAGGCTTGTCCCACTTAAAAACAAAAGGCACTTTGAAAAATGTCTGTTATTTGATGTGGGTAGGAGAAAGCACCCTGTGTTATGTTCTCTAGCTGTATTGTTTCTAGACCTCCACTCAAGGCTTCCACCTAATCAGGAGGGAGCAGTCCCAGCATCTAATGTGTTGGATGCACACACAGAACCCCAGAACCCTCTTTCAGATAAGGAGAGGGTAGTTCATATTCACAGAGAACCAGAGCCTTTTCTGTTTATGTACACACATAGATATACACAGAGACACAGATACACATATGGACACACCAACACACACACACACACACACCTTTTGTTTGATGTTGCAGAAACCTCCCCTACTTGTACTTCCTCAAAGGTCTTACTGAATTGGATTTCTATTTCTGTTCCATTCAGAAAGCCCCAGTGAACATATACATTTTGCACAAAAATCTTGTTAGTCAATACACATTTTTCAAACTCTATTTTAAAAGCTATGTCATTATCTTCATTTTAAAGATGTGGAAACTGAGGGTTCCGTAGGTTAATAGTGCACCAAAAGCTGACAGCAGATAGGTGGTGATGGAATTTGGGTTTGAACAGGTAGTGTTGCTCCACAAGTTGCACCCTGAATTCTACTATGGTTTGCATCCATGGCCATGATATCTTTAGTTGCCAGATAGTATCATTGCTTCTATGTGCAGAGCTAATAACTACTGGAGAAAATTAGAACTCATAAAAAAAGCAGCAAATACTTTAAGTCACTAGTGACTAGTGACTAGTGTTCAAAATTATGTTTTCCAGAGAAGATAGCCAACTGATTTATGAGGAGAGGAGAAACAGCTGTCGACTGAAAAGAGCTGCACAAAACCTCCACCCTCTCTAGAACAGATTGTAGGTGGCAGATTTATAAGACAAATTACTTACTAGACTGGCAATAAAAAGTGCATTAACTACTCCAGCTCAAACCAATAGTGGGTGGGAAACCAGCAATTACTGTTAATATGTCTCTAAACTCTCAGCCTAGTTGGTTTCACGGTGCTGGAGCTGAGAGACTGCAGGACCAGGAACCAGTACTTGGCTTAATGGTCCTCTGTGACAGTTGTGAAACTTGATATAGTTTACTCTTGAACTTGTGTTTTCTGATGACATCTGGTGGGTCATGGAACCCATGCCTTGTGCCAGAAGCATGGTCAACAGCAGCCCCTGACACCACAGGCAGGGTACTTATGGGCCATTGACCTCCATGTCATGTGCTTGCTCTGGAGTAGGCCAAGGACCCCAGGGGACCATCCAGGCTATGACCTAGGTACAGGCTGGTGGTAGTGACTTCAGCAGCATCCCAAGAAGTCACAATCAAAGCCCAAAAAGTATAGGAAATATTAGAGTCAGCATTAAAATAACATTATATAAGACATGTATATATTTACACTGAAAGTCAACTTTGATCTTCTATGACACAGATTTATACAAAGCTAAGTCTTTTTGCTCTATCTGAAGTAGAACATACATAATTTATCAGAAATATATCCCAATATTGCATCCCCAAATAGTTATAATAATGTGTTTTTTTAATTTAAAAAGATCTATTCCTGTATAAAACAAGAGTCTCCAGTGCCTGACCCAAGCAAGACACAAGAGAGTGTTAGAGTATGTTATCATTTGTATCTATATGTTTCCCTGTAGCCTCATATGTCCACAGGTGGGGTTTTGCAGAGGTGCTGGATCACGCTGTGATACTTGAATTAAGGATATGGATAATCAAAGTCCTACCTCAGCTGTGTGTAGCACCAAGCCATAGGTTTGTAGTTGGATGAATATAAAGGAATAGAAAAAAGGGCAGGCTGCTGCTTGCTGCTCTCTGCCACCTGCCTTCCACACTATGAACTCTTTCTCTATGATACTGCTCTGCCATGCCACCCTGCATTGGATTGAGGGGACTTTGTACTGAAACCTTACCAGCTATGAGTTGAAATAAACCTTCCCTCCTTTTTAAAAAATAAAAAAAATTAACAAATCAAAAATTATTCATTTATCGATCTGTCTGTATGTCTGTCTGTCTATCTATCTATCTATTTATTTATTTGGTACAGGGTCTTGCTACACAGCTCAGACTCATAGTGATGCTCCTATCTCAGCTTCCCCAGTGCTGGAATACAGATGTGTGCCACCAAACCTGTTTTCAGTGGCCATCATGACATGCCCAGGGTTCTAGGGCTGGCACGACATGCGGTACAAGGGATTGAACTCAATCTTTCACTTGGCAGGCAGGTGCTTAGACTGCTAAGCTATCTCCCCAGCTCAATAATGTATTCTTAATAGCTTCAGGAACAGTTTCATATGAAAACAGACTTCTCAGAATTAAAAATTATCACCATTTTCATATTATTTTAATTATAACTATTAAAAATAAAATTAAATGTATAGGTTTTGATGAACTAATACATTTCTAGAAAAGTGAACTGAAAAATCTTATTAATCAACACCTCACTATTTATTGCATTGTTATGTTATGAAATTATAAAAGTAAAATATCACTTTTCAAATCTATACATTTATGATTTTGCTTATGCATCACTTATCACTTCACTTTTTTAGCAAACAGCAAAATATTTTTCAAATAAAAATCTTGATGTTTCTGTACCTTTAATAGCACTTTTTCTTTGACTTTGAATGAGACCTTCATTTCCATTTTTGCATTAGGCCTCTCAAGTTATGAATCTGGCCCTGCTTCTAGAAGAAAGTTTATTATTAGAGGGAAAATGGCTCTACCAAGAGCCCAGGCTTCCTTTTTATTCTGATGAAAAGTACAGACATTCAGCAGGGGAAAATATTACCTTAGCTTTGGGTTTGAAATACATCTCGGCTCAGGGGGATTAAGCACTCCTGGCACCTGGCCAAGCCTTTGCCTCGTGGAAGTCTCTCTCTCTCTCTCTCTCTCTCTCTCTCTCTCTCTCCCCCCCCCCCTCTCTCTGCTGTTGCCAAAGAAACGCAAACACATTTGGTTTAGTTTTGGACAACATTAAAGATGAATAAAAGAGGGAAAAGTTTTTTTCCTTTTCTCTTACCACTACTCATATAGCAGGTGCTGGTACATTTTATATATACATATTTTTATTTCCATCCTCTTTTCTTTCTTCAAAATTAGAGCTGGTTTATTAAGGAGAGGGTGATTACAGAGCAGCCTAGTGTCCACATGCTGGAAGTGATCCCAGCTTTTTTTATTGCAGTGACCTTTACAAACCACTCAAGTCTTCAATTCTTCACTTTCTCCTCAAGGGAAAGGGTATGGTGACACCTGATAAATTTGCTAATGTTTCTCTGATTCTTGCTGAAGAATCAGCAGCTTTACCCATCATTGCTTTTATGTCATTAAAGCAAATGTCAATATGATGAAAAAGGCAAATAACATGTAATGTTCTTATAAAAGTAGCTGTACTCTTGTGGATCTTCTGAAGGAGTCTCAGGTGCCATGTCTGGGAGCCGTAGCACTGTGGCATCACCTGAAGGATCTGGCAGGGACGTGAGCCGCAGTGCTCAGAGAGGACCCAGAGCCTGAGAGAGGGAAAACATACTCAACACCCAACAAGTGCTTCAGTGAATGCACTAGAACTTAAATCGAGTAGACAGATACATAAAAATAGTCTAGATTTGCAGACTTTCTAGATGACTTTAAAATCAAAAATGCAGGTGAACTGAAGGAGAACAGTAGTCACTTTTGAGATTTGTATTACAGTCTAGAAGTTCAACTGTGAGTAATCTCTCAAAACACAGCAAAAGTACAAGACCATCTACAACAAAATAATAGTTGTATGGGGGCTCTTTTTTCAATAAACTAACATGGGAATAAAAGAAGATATGGAGAAGAAAAAGGAACAGGTGTAGACAAGGCAACTGTTAAATTAAGAAAAGTAAAAATCTTCAAAATGAAGATCATCTAAATATGCAAGTTCTATGCAGAACATACGAGAACATAATGCTTATTAAAGCTTGCCTGTGCAATTTTGAACCTCAAGAATGGAAAAGAAGCACTATAAACATTTAGAGAGAATAAATATTTACTTGAAGAATCAGACTGATTTTCACGTAATGTTTTATGTGCAGCACCTTGAATAGAAGATACAGAAGCAGCATCTGACTATTGAGAGAAAAGGGCTATGACCCAAGATCCCCTAGGCATTGCTGAGATGGCATTCATCTTTCAGGGTAGAAGGAAGCATAGGTGTGCTATGATATGACAGTCTATCCTTTGTAGACCTGGGATACTGGAGTAAACTAGAGAAAATCTGTAGCCAAACAATATCAGAGTCACACGCCTTTGTTTGGTACCAATGTGCCATAATTTGGATGCGTTTGTACCTCAGAGGTTTGTGTGTAAAAGTCTTGGCTTTCAAGGTGTTGCTTCTGAGGTGGTGAAACTATACCTACTGAGGTAGTTAATCCTTTAAGGGGTGGGGCTTTGCGGGAAGTGATTGAGTCATACCGAACAGCTTCTTTGGAAGAGTTGGATGGTAGTTTCACAACTTGATTAAACTCTCTGGGAAGAGGAGTGTTATACAGGAGCAAGACTGGCTTCTTCCTGCTCCCTGGCTTCCTGTCTTACCAAGCAACCCCTCTTGCAGTGGTTTGCCTACCACTGTGGAGCCACTTGCCATGAGGTCCTCACCAGAGGCCAAATGGATAACTTCAGAGGAAAAGAAATAACAGTCTGCAATGCATACATGGTTGATCCAATAAAAGTCACAGAACCAGAATATATAATGGTTACCCTAAATGAGAAATCTGAACATACAAGGGGAAATTCTAATCATGCTCCGAAGCTAAAAACACTAAGCTGTGTCAGAAAAAGCTAGAAGTTAGTGGTGAAAGAAAAGAGAATTGAAAAATACTTCCAGGATTTCATCTTGGTCTACGTATGGCTACAATTATGAAGAATAGAGAAAGTAAAAGACTTCTGAAACACTTGTATTATTTAGTGGGAAAGACTATTTGAAAGAAATCAGTGAATCCTTTTTTAAAATTATAGAAAACATGTGTTTTCTTCCAAGCTTCTGGGCAGGGAAGGATTAACAGAATAGAAAATTGCAGTAAAAAACAACGTTAATAAAAGCATAAAGATAGGGCAGGCTGAGCTGGCTATAACATAAATAAATAAAGTTTTAAAAAAGCATAAAGATAATGCAAAGAGATTTATGAGATCCAGTGAATACTAACAACAGGAAAAGAGGAAAGAACAAAGTTAACAAAAATAAACATAAAATTAGAAAGAACAAAATAAAAGTACAACAACACCACGGTTATCTAAAACAAGAAAAGCCTGAGAAACTGTCAGAGCCAGGAGGACCTGAGTTACACAACAACCAAAAGCAATGTAACATCCTGGAATGAAAACAGATATTAGACTAAGGCTAAGGAAATCTGCTTCTGTTTTGAGGTTCAACTAAAAATGGAATTAGAAGTCTCCAGTAGGTTGCAGCAAACCCAAGGGATGGGGTGCAATTGGACCTTTCATTCAAACTTTACACAGGAAATTTTGTTTTCTCCATTCCTCAAGCTCTCTCTTCTTGCATGAGTATTTAACCTCTGAGTATTTCATCTTTGATGTGGTAGTCTGGCTTTCCAACAGTGGAAACTTTCCAGTAAAAGGCCTTAAATTTATATGTCCTCTGATTAACTGACCATTTGTTTGCTTATTCACTAGTATAAAAAATATTTATTGCATAACTCCTTCATGCCAGAAACATTATCATGTTTAACTATACAATAAAGCAGATGATAGTCCATCCAGTATTCTCTCTTACTAGCTAGTGAGAAAGACTTATATAAACAACTACATCATTACTGGAGAAGTTGTGAAGAAGGAAAAATTGTATGCATTGTCACACTAACCTATAACCTCTGCCCCAATCAAGCCTAGGTTACCAAGAAGGATTTTCTAGTGAAAATAATATGAAACTAAGACATAAGCATAACTAGGAGTTAACCAGTAAATAGGGACAGATGTGTGCTGAACACAAATTTTGGTGATGGACATAGAAAGACAGGCAGAAATGTGGTCTATTTGTTATGAGCCCAGAGTGAATGCCCAGTATAAGGAAGAATCAAGAGATTTCTGCTTATTTGACACAAATATATTTATTGAATGATTTCTAAAGAACATGGTTTTGATGAAACAGTTAAACTAGTTAACTATGTACATAGAAAACTTTAATTTCAAAAAAACACTTTGGGAACCAGGAAAGCATTGATAATTTTCTAGGAATGTAAAAAATGATTAAAATCCAAAGAAGAAAAAGTAGGAATCTTAAAGAAACTAAATACTATGAAGGAGATTAGAAAAATGGTTAAAAATGTAATACTGAAAATCCTGTTAACAATTGACAATTTCATAGCTGAGCACCACTTACTTTTTAAAAAATGAACAATTCTGATAGAGTCAAACTATTTAAAATAATAGAACATACGTAATTTCTCATTGTATTTATGAACCCAATGTTATTACTAAAATCCAATAAAAATGCTGTTCAAATATCAACATTGTTACATACAAAATCTCTAAGAGTAGTCTGGTGTGGTGGCACACGCCTGTAATCCCAGAACTTGGGAGGCTGAGGCAGGAGGATTGGTGTGAGTTCAAGACCAGCCTGGGCTACAAAAGAGCTCAAGGCCAGTCTGAACTGCATAGCAAGACTCTGTCTCAAAAAGACAAAAATAAATAAATAAATAAAAATAAAAATAAAAATAAATCTCTAAGAGTAATTTTAGGTAGAACAATCCCATTAACAAATACAATATGCCAAAGTAGAAATTATTCCAACAATAGATGGTTTTATAGATATCAGAAAAACCAATCATGTGAAAATGTCAAAAGATGCTAAAAAGTCATTTGAATGAAAACTCAGCAGACATATGAATAAAAACTTTAAAGAAAAAAAGTGCACATGAGAAATTTCTTTAGATATGAAAAAGACCAAAAAATAGGCCAAGATTATTCTAAACAGTAAAACATTTAAATCACTTCAATTATGATCAGGAACTAGATAAAATTGCTTGCTCTTGACATTGCTAATGTCTTAGACTAGCAAATGGAGTAAAACAGGCAGGAAAATAATTTGTATCAATAATGGATAAGAAAGGTTAAGCTTGCCTACAACTAGAATTTTGAACTGAGTGACCAGAATGATCCTCAGGAGGAGGCCAAGCTCTTCTCAGTGCCTGACTTTGTGGGCGTCGTTTGCTAGGCCATCATGTCCCGTGTGCGGGGGGGCAGTGGCCTCGGTCAGCTTTGATGACTTCCATAAGAACTCGGCCAGCATCATCCGTGCTGCTGTCTTTGGCTTTGAGACCTCCGAAGCCAGGGGCCCCGATGGCTTGGCCATGCCCAGGCCCACAGACCGGGCCCTCTTCCCCCAGAATGGACTGGTGGTCAGCTGCGTGGATGTGCAGCTGGTGGAGCCTGTGGACCAGCAGACCTGAGGGCCCCGGCAGCGGAGCGTCCAGCTGACCATTGACGTCACCACCAACTCCCAGGAGGCAGCGGCGAAGCACGAGGCTCAGAGGCTGAAGCAAGAAGCCCGTGGACGGCTGGAGCAGCAGCAGATCCTAGACCAGTGAGAAGCTGAGAAGAATCGCAAGCAACTCTTGGAGCTTGAGGACATGAGCGTGGCCGTGGAGAGCATTGGGTCCACCGAGGCACATGGGCAGAGGCTGCGCGGATTGAGGGAGAAGGTTCCGTGCTCCAGGCCAGGTTGAAGGCGCAGGCGCGGGCTATTGTGATGGGTGCTGAGCTTCAGCGCACACAGGAAGTACGAGAGCAGGAGCTGGTCTATGCCTGGGCCCCATTGGAGCTGTAAGTGAGCAAGGTCAAGCAGCTGGTGGAAACAGAGGTGAAGAAGTTCACGGAGATAGCAGAGGCCGTGGGTCCCAGCACGGTCAGGGACCTGACCATGGCCGGGCTAGAGATGCAGGTCAAGCTGCTGCAGTTCCTGGGCCTGAACTCCACCCTCATCACGGACAGCTCCGCTCCCCTATCAACCTCTTCAACTTCACTGACGGGCTTCTGGGGCTTGGGACTGATAGTCAGCCCCCAAAGGCGGCTGGGGCAGTCGGCCTGGAGGGCTTGTCATCCCAGGACCCTGGAGGCAACCTTGTCGTGCTAGGTCCGCACTAATAGCGGATCAGTAAAACCAGTGTATCTGAGCATCTAACCCTTTTCTGGGAAGGGATGTGGCTCAGTGCAAGGGCAATTCCCTGGTATGCGCTGGGCCCCTGGGGGTCAATTCCCAGCAGCACAGATAAATAAAAAGTCACTATCAAACAAAAAACAAAACAAAATCTAAAACATTTTTGTTTGATAATATTACTTTATTCCTGTAAAATAAAATAGAATTAAGGTCTTGGACTGTTTTCTGATGCAATAACAGAATGCCACGGACTGAGACATGAACAGCTCTGCAGGCATGAAGTACAAGAGCACGACACCAGTGTCTGGCATGGTCTTCTCTGCTGGCTCGTGATACAGCAAAAGGGCAAGGGAGCACAGGAAAGATAAATGATGGGGTACAACTCTTCTTTTATTTGGGACCTGTTTCTGCTGTAACTAGACCTACCTCTTCATGATAACATTAATTCTTTTGTAAGCCCTCTTGACCTAAGCACCTCTTAAAGGGCCCATCTCTTAGTGCTATTACAGTGCCTCTTTAACTTCACCATGAATTTTGAGGAGGCTAGTCAGACCATAACACTTAATAGGAAACGTACTTGAACTGATAAGAGAATTTGGTTAAATGGATATGTAATCACTTAAACAATGAAGTGAGAAAGTTGACTCATGATTGAAATAAAACAGAAATAAAAGCTAGATGAAAAAAATCTATGAATCTCAAATACAAGCCTTAAGTATGGAAAATTGTACCAAGTCCTGGTGTATAAAAGTTTTTCATATGTGTATTGAAAATAATCAAAGTATAAGATTTCCCAAAATTCATTGTATCTATGTGTATATAATACTAACGTTGATTATAATATGTTATTGCAATTCCAATTAAAATAATAACATGAAGTAAGCACGAAGAAATGGATAGAAACTTAAATGGCTGAAACTACAGAAGAGAATCAAGATTTCTTTTCATAAAGCTTAGACTTTGTGGAAACTTCTTAACAAGATGAGAAACAAAGAGTTATTAAACATTTTACAAGGTCAATGAGAAACTATAGAACTAAAAATGTTTGCATCATAGATAATATAAATTTAATAACTGGAGTTCTCATGAATAGTCAGCAAATAAGAGAAAGTAGAAACAAATGGATAATTACCCCCCAAAATGTATGCAATGGCCAAAATATAG
>PVKN010012245.1:0-20924 GCA_004027915.1 Capromys pilorides
GGGACGCAGGGCTGCTGAGCTACTCCAGATGAGGCTGAGGGTAGAGAAAAGAAAACAAGACAAACAGCGAGACCATTTAAAAAAGATGAGCCGGTTGTGCAAGGGGCCACTGTGTGGGGCAGATGGAGGGCCGCAGTTTGCCAAGGCCCAGGGGAGTGGCTGGGAAATGCTGGGGTTGTGAGGGAGGATGGTGATGACGTTGTGGAGGGGGTGGTGGTGGTGATGGTGGTGGCACATGTGCGTGTGCTTATGTGCATGTGCATACATGCATGTGCGTATGTGCATGCGTGTGTGTGTGTGTGTGTGTATTGAGGACCAGACCCAGCACCTGGCACCTGCTGGGCAATTGCTCTGTCACTGCGTCCCACCCTGATCCTAGATGACTTCTGTGGCTGGCACCTTTGTGACCCTGAAGCGTCAGCTCTTTGATTCAGTTGCCGTGTGGCCTTGGGCCAGGGCAGCTTCCTCCCTCAGCCTGGATCCCTGCTTGGTCATGCGGCAGACCATGGCGGCCTCTCTCTGCTGGGCTTGCCCATGGTGTCAAGGCTATGACCGACCTGGTCATGGCAAACTCTGTCCTCCAATGCCTGGGAAGCTTGTGCTATGAATACTTGGGCAGAGCCCAAGTCCAGGAGTGCCGGATCCTAACCTGCAGGGCCCAGCCGCAGTCTCCCAGAGGAGATGTACTCAGAGCACTTCTGCCAACCTGCTGGGCAGAAATTTATGTGGCAGACTGAAAGCTGTGGGGTGCACATGTGCGAGTGTGGGAGGCAGGGAGACCAGGAGGCCCCCAAGAAAAGGGTGTCCAATAAAGTGGATAAATACTAGGTGGGCGGTGGGTGACCACAGACTGGGAGCCAGGCCAAGCATGCATCCCCGGCTGAGAAGCCCGACCAACCCGACGTTGCCTGGGCCCTCGGGCTCTCTCAGTTCCTGGTCCTTACTCCGAAGCGTGTGTATGGGACAGGAGAAGCTGTCGCTTGGACTGCACAGCTGGAGCCTGGTCCACAACTCACCCTTCTGTCTTCTCCAGGAGCAGCCTGCATGGTGGAGAATAAGGCCAGGCCAAGGGAGCCTCCTTAGATTCAAATCTACAGCACCAGCGGGGTGATACTGAGCAGTGTCCCACTGCTCAGAACCTCAGTATCTTCCTCTGTGGGCTGGAATAAATCAGACACTGCTGAAATCCTAGACAAAAAGATCCTGACCTGGCGGCAGCGATCACAGGTTGTACTTAGGCCAGATAGTGCGTGGTGGTGGAGAAAGGCACCGAGCCAGGGTGGCGAGATCGTGAGGCCAACGGGTCAGCCTAGAAGCTCGCCTAATGGCGAGCAGTAGGTGCTCATGCGTGCCGGCTGGCGCGTGGTCTTCAGGCCCCTGCGAGCCCTCTCAGGAGTGTTCAGATTCCGGAGGCAAACAGCGGCAGGGAGTGCACCGCGGGCAGAGGGAGGTCATCTCTGCTATTTTTTCTCTCATTGCTGGGACAAAATACTTGACACTCAAAATTAAAGAAGGAAAGGTTTATTCAGCTCACAGTTTGTGGAAGTTTCAGTCCATTCTCAGCTGGCTCCAAGGCAGAGTGGCACATGGCAGAGGGTAGCAGCTCATGGCGGTGGAAAACAGCGAAGAGCAAAGGGAGGAGCAGTAGCTGAGGCAGCCAGCAGGCCTCTGTCCTGTCCCCACATTGTGTGCAGATTACCCACCCTGGGCAGATGCAGCACTCGCAGCCGCTGTAATCCCAGCACTGGATCATGCATTAATCACAAGCTAGAAACCACTCCAATGACTACAGGAGGCTTTTGGGGGACAACTAGACACAAACTGTAACAGAGAGGCACACGCCAAGGCGCAGGGGTGGGACAGGTTGTGTCCAGGGGACCAGGAGGGGCAGACACTGAGGTACAGGGCACCAAAGAGGAGGTGGGATGGCTTCGGTGGGGAAGGGCATGGGCAGCCTAAATTTTTGTCTCAAATGTTTTCATTTAACTCCTTGACATGTTGTGCCTACGAGCAGACTGATGTACAGCCATGACTCTTAGGCCCCCACGCGCTTCTCTAGTGGTGACAGTTTTGTGTCCTTCAGCCCTTCCTGCTTGGCTGCTTCACTTTTGCTGTGGTCTGTCAGTGTTGCTGTAACAGACTGGAAGAACTGCCACAATGGGAGTTGCCCCGCCTCGGGGTTCCCACGTCCCAGAGCACCCTCACCCGACA
The DNA here is from genome assembly GCA_004027915.1 of Capromys pilorides. Taxonomy (NCBI): domain Eukaryota; kingdom Metazoa; phylum Chordata; class Mammalia; order Rodentia; family Capromyidae; genus Capromys; species Capromys pilorides. The sequence continues at coordinate 2,212 of PVKN010012245.1, forward strand.
ACTTCTCAACACTGTCACAGTGGCCAGTGACTCTCAGGGCGAATTTGGGAGGAAACGATGTGGAAGTCAGAGCTGCCCCCTCCTCCCAGTCCAGCCCGGCTCCAGCCAGGTCTCCAGGTGAAGAGCCCAGCACCAGTATCCCAAGATGGTCTAGTTGTCTCCATGGGTGTTTGTCGGCTTCCTGCCCCCAGGACGAAGTGCCTGCTATAATCAGCATAAAGCAGGAGAGAGTTCTTGAGTTCGTGGCTTCACAGCATCCAGTTCATGGTTGGCTGGCTCCATTGCTTTCGGTCAGAGGCAAGTAAGAGCTTCACGGTGGAGATGACCCCATGGCCCGGAGCTCCTTACCTCAGAGCAGTGGAAAGTGAGAGGCGGTGTAGAGAGGGAAAGAGGCAGACGGGAGGAGCTGGGGACCAGAGGCTGTCCTCACGGCACGACCCCATGATCCCACCTCCTCCTATTACCTCACAGTAAGGCCACCAAATTATGAATCCATCCAGGAATTCATCCACTGATGAGCTCACAGCCCTCACAGTTCAGTCGCGTCCCAAAGACTGAACACTGCTATGTTCAGCACAGCAGCCTTGTGGGGGCTGTTTCAGGCCCCAGCTCTAACCCCATGCCCCCGCCATCCTGGTTCGTCACATGCCGAGTGTGGCGGTGTGGCTTTCCCGCAGCAGGAACGTGTCTCACAGGCTCTGGTCTTTTTCGCTCCTTGCCCTCCTGTGCTGTGCCCTGGGTGACCGAGGGCATGGTTTTGAGGATGCTTGCGCTGTCCTGCCCTGCCCAGGGCATGCACTCCATTTGCCTTATATTACATTTTACTACTGCAAAGCATGCACCAGGAAACATTCCTGGGCTCATGGCTCAAGTGCGTGTGTTTATTTCTGCAGGAGGGACCCCAGGAGGGGCACAGCCGGCTGCCAGGCAGAGCCTGCGGTGTAGAGATTCAGCCAGATTGCCAGCAGCAACGAGCATGTGGCATGCTTCCCTCCCAGACCACAGGGCTGCTGCTCCCCGTCTAAGGGGCTGGGCTTCTCCGAGGCTCACTGGCTTCAGAGTGGGGAATGCGTTAGAGTGCGAGACGCATTTACTCGGTTGGTTATTGGGATGGTTGTGTGAACGATGCTCCTAGTCCCCATGTTCTTGGCTCTGACTGGGTGAAAGGTGGACCCCGTGAGGTGGAGTCGGCTCTGTGCTGCCCACTTATGAACACCAAGGCTCCGAGTCTGGCAAAGCAGCTGCTCGGTGAGTATTTGCAGAACAGAAAGAGGGATGTTGGGTGGTGGGTGGGTGGCTAGATGGATGGGTGGGTGGGGCAATGGCTGGGTAGATGGATGAGAGGGTGGGTGGATGAGTGGAAAGAAGGAGGCATGATGGACAGAGAGTAGAGAGCAAGCCATGGTTTCGGGGCTTCCTTCTTTCTCCTCTCTTGGGCAGGAACAAATATTAAATTAGCTGGTAAGCTCCTCTCTTTCCCCAGAGGAAATACAGCAGCCTGGGGCTGCGGGTTCAGGACAGTGCATCCCTGGGAGGAGGTATGGACAGGAGGCTGGGTCACTCTCCCAGCCTGGGAAGGTGGGGTACAGCGTGAAGCAGCTGCATCCCCAAAACCTCCCCAGCCCACCCCTGCTGTCCAGGTGAAGCTGCTTAGAGGGCTTAGCAGCTGGGGACCTGGCTCCCCTCGCCGCCTAGTAAGCATTGGCCCTGTATGCACTCGCGCTGTACTCACGTTGGGGCCGGGGCCGCTCCTCTTCTTAGTGGGATTTTGCACTGAGGAAGGAGTCTCGGGGGACAAGCTTCCTTGCCTGAGGTCACGCAGTGAGGAAGTGAGAAGGTGGCCCGGCTACAGGCAGCTCTGACCCACCGCTCTCCGTCGTCGCCTCCCTGTGACCTGCGCAGTATGCCTGCCCACGCAGGACAGAGTTCACACCCCTCCCATCCACAATCTGGCCCGGATCTCCCGACTCCGCAGCCCCAGCCCTGTTTCCCAGCCTCTTCCTGTCTCATCTTCCCTCTGGGGGTGCAGCGAAGAGATGGGGTGTGGTGAGCCCAGACTGCGCTGTTTCTGTCTCTGTGGCTTCTGGGTGTCAGTGACTGCTTCCTCAGCGAGGGCTTCCGGGTGCCTTTGGAGGGTGCTGTGAGCACCATGCTGTGCTGTGCGCTCTGGCAGTGCAGGGTCTTTCTGTCCACCTTGCTGCATGTGCCCGTGCTCCGAAGGATCTCAGGGCCACCTCTCTGGTGCCCTGCAGGACACAACAAAGCCTGGGTGCCCCACTTGCCCCCTTCCCCGGTCGTGTGCTCGGTGTCCCCCACCTCCACCTGCATCCACTGCCCTGGCCTCTCACTTGTCTCTTGCTTTTGTGTTGGGCCCGCTTTTTACCCTGAACTTGAACCCAAGAGGCCTGGGCTCCTTAATGCCTTCCGGAATTTCTCATTCCCAATCCAGCCCGCCTGGGAACTTGGCTTACACTGGAGGAGGGGTGCTCTCTGCGGGGTACCCCATCCTCTCTCACTCATCTGGTCATGCAGCGGTGGAGTAGCAGTAAAAGTGCACGGATAGTTCTCTTGGAACTACCTTTTTCAGCAAAGTCAAAACAAATTTATAAGCAAGTAGATATATGAAAAGATGTTCAGCATCGTCGGTCATTTGAGAATTGCAAGTTAAAGCAACACTGAGATTCCATCTCACCCCAGGAAGAATGGCTGACATCAAGAAGTCAGCCAATAAAAACGCTGGAGAGGCTGTGGAGAAAAAGGAACCCTTCTCCACTATTGGTGGAAGTGAAGACTGGTACAAGTACTATGGAAATCAGTGTGGAGATTCCTTAGAAAGCTAAGACTGGAGGCGCCATTCAAGCCAGCTCTTCTCCTCCCGGGTATTTTTCCTGAAGAACTGAACACTTCATGCCACAGTGATGTATGTGCCCCCGTGTTTATAGCGGCACAATGTGTCATAGCTAAATCCTGAAAACAATGGAGATGCCCATCGACTGAAGGATGGATAAAGAAGATGTGGTATTTTTATACAATGGAGTATTATTCAGCTATAAAACAGGAAAAATTTGAATCTTTTGTTGGTAAATGGATGCAACTAGAGAACATACTCTTAGGTAAAATAAATCAGACCTGCATGTGCAAGCATCGTATTGGCTTCTTAGTGTGAGAACCTAAAAGAGAAAAATAGAATCTGAAGGGTACAGTAGATACAGGGAAAAGGGAATGAGCTTATTCAAAGGAAAGAGTTATTGAGTTGAGAAGGACAGGAGAGGGAGTGGGGGAAAGAGATGTATCTATGTATGGAAGCAGGATGGTTTGGACAACTGCACTGTGCATTTCTTCTGGTCTACGGAAAAGAGCAGTTAATGCTTTAATTTTTTAAATTGATGTATTTGGTATAGGGTCTCACTTTGCAGCTTGGATTCATAGGGACCTTCTGTTTTCAGCCTCCCCAACACTGGGATTACAGGTGTGCGCCACCGTACCAGGACTCGGCGGTGGCTGGCTCAGTGTGCCTGGGGCACTGCAGCATGTGGTGCAGGGGATTGAGTCCCAGTCCCTGTGCTTGCCTGAGCAGGCGCTTAGTCTGCTGAGCTATCTTGCCAGCCATGAGGCTTTAATTTACTTCATCTCCTTTTTTCCCCCAATTGTTTGTAATTCTTCTCTTCTTCATTTCTTATACATTTCTTTCTTTTTTCTTTCTTCTTCTAATTTTAGATGCACATGTCTGGTAATATGACTAACTGGTTGCAAGACAACACTATGTATTACAACAAATACTATGCAATTCATATTACTTGGCTAAGTGAAATTCTGTGTCACTTGTCATTTTTTTTTCTGTTTTAATTCTAATTTGTACTTTCTTTTTAAAAAAATTTAAAGAAAACCAAATTTATAGATGGGACCTGGGTGTTTTTTCAGTCTGTGCTCAGTGTGGCCTAAGGGACGATGTGCAAGTGAGACACTGAAATTAATCAATAGGTAGCACCTCAGTATGGACCTAAAATGAGGTGTGTGCTCCCTGTCCTTGGAGGTGTGCAGGCAGATACTAGACAACTCCTCGGCAAGGCTCCTGCATGAATGAGGAAGCTGGGTCCCGGAGACTTCGAAGGCTCCTCCTGGCTTGGGTGTCCTTGAGTGTGAGGTGGACACTGGCGGGATCCCAGCCTTCTGACCTGCCTGAAGCCTGGTGGTTGGAGTCTGTGTACTCCCCAGCCTCAGCTTGGATCACTCTGGTTTCTGGCTCCATCAGCCTGTCGAGTTCTGCAGAGCACACACCCCATTCACTGGGGGGGTGAGTGGAGGATGCTGGGAGTGTCTCCCCACCTCCTCCAGCCTGTTCTATTGCTCTGGGGGTTGTTGGGTGACACTGGATCCACACCCCATGGCCCCTGACTTATAGACTTTTTTTTTATGTTCATAGTCTATTGTAACTATCTGTTTTCTTTCTTATTACTTTTAATAAGAAATAACAATGTGACAGTTTCAAAACACGTTAGTAGTACATTCCCAATAATTGATACAATGCATATTGTTGTCCTCGTAGTAGTTATACAGAGCACAGGATGTAGACATGATAATTTTTCTAATCATTGTTGGTACAAAAAATTTCTTTTCATTGAACTAAGAGAAAGTAGTTGTATACATAGTCCAGTATTCCATAATCATAGTGGGTTATTGGCAGAACTGGCAATGTTGGAAGCTGCTGATTTAATCCTTTTATAGCTCAGGATACTAATCTAGCTTTATGTTTTATGCTTGGTGATTAAACTTTTCTGCTGGGTGGTTAAGGGCAAGTTAAAGCAAGGCCTGTATAACAAAACATGTAGCTTTTGGTTGAAAGAGATTTTTTTTTTTTTTTTTCCATTTTTGAGAGAGGGTCTCACTATGCAGTTGAGGCTGGCCTTGAGCTCACTTTTGTAGCCCAGGCTGATCTTGAACTTGCACCGATCCTCCTGCCTCAGCCACCCAAGTGTTGGGATTATAGGTGTGCACCACCATGTATGGCTCTAGATGTGGTATTTTTATACAATGAAATACTGCTTAGCTATAAAGAATGACAAACCGACTTGTAGGCTTTGACAGGCTTTCTGAGGCAGCTCTGCTCCTACAGCCCCTCTGCGTGGGTCCCTTGGGAGGGGACTGAGCGGTGTGGGTGTTTCCAAGCGCTAGGGGCTCAGGAGACTCTTGCTTTCCCTTTGATAGTGATGGCTGTGTCAGGGTGGGGGAGGCGTTAAGCCTGGCTGTGGTTGGGTTGACTGGAGGAGATCCTGCAAGGTGGGAGCGTCCTCATCCTCGTCCTCAGGTGGAGTTGCTTAGTCAGGTGTCTGTGTCCTGCTTCATCACAAAGCTTCAGTCGGCTCGAGGGAACCTTGGTGACCAAGGTGTCCCCCAGTGGGGGACCAGGGCCTACGATGCCCACCAGTGCCCTCACTGGAGTGGATGTCTCTGTTTAGGCGGGAGCCTGGGTGTACATGGCCTGCTTAGCCCCTCTTCCTCACCAGCCCTGTCTTTTCTGCCCTCCTGGACCCCATCCAACCCAAAGTCCCCTCTTCTAACCTGCAGCGGGCCAAGGGGCATACAACATGCTCACCCCAGCTGTGAGGACTACATCACTCCACGAGAGCCCGTTATGTTTCCCTGGCTAGGTCATTGCCCTCTCTGGACTCTGATTTCCCCTTTGGAGCTCGGGGGAGGGAAAATTGGTGACTCTGGAGAATTCTCATCTCCCTCCTTTTTCTTGGACTTGCAAAAACATCCTAGGTGGGACAGTGAGGGCCAGAGCAGGATGCCGGGGTGCGGGTGGGCATTCCCTGGGCACAGACTCGGGGTGCGTTCAGTGCTGGGGAGCAAAGAAGCTGGCAGGTGGGGTCTGGGATCAGCCAGGCCCCCAGGCCCTCTGTGTATCATCAGTTGAGCCATGGGCTCCACAAAGGTGCCTGGATTCGGTCCCCTCCCTCTTGATCAGGGAAGGCCCTAAAAGGCGGCAGGGCAGCTGGGCTTCCAGGCCCCGTGAGCCCCAGCGGCAGCTGCGCGTGATGGGACATGAGCAGCTCCTTCCGCGTGCCAGCAGCACTTTCTGTTTATACCAGGAGAGTTCCTGACTTCGCAATGAGAGTATTTTGGGAGAAGCTGTCTCTTCCACATCTGGATCGGGAAGGGACCAGCTGTTCCTATCTCTGCATCCACACCGTTGTCTTGCACGGGGATGTCGCCCAGGCTGGGGAGGCACTGCAGCTGTCTATGTTCCTCCTCCCACTGCCTCCTGTGTGTCCCCTGGCTGAGGCCGTGGGACCCAGATGACTCAGACCCAAGGGCTGGGGATGGGCTCCTGACTTCCTCTGTAGGCCTCGGTTCTGTTCTCCTCTGTGAGGTGCAGACAGCCCAGGCCTGAGGAGGGGAAGAGCCACTCGTGTGTCGGCAGCTCAGCAGCAACTTCCATCTCTGCCTCCTCCCCTCACCGCATCCTTCCCCCCTACCCAACAGTGGTCAGCCAAGGCCCGTGGTGCTGGGGCAGGGCCTGTGGCCTTTGCTCCATCCATCCCTCTCTTCCTTCCCTTTCTTTTATGAGACAGAGTCTTGCTAAGTAATCCAGGCTGGCCCTGAATGTGCCACACACTGACCAGGCTGGCCCCAAACTTGGGATCCTTCTGCCTCAGCCTCCTGAGTGCTGGGACTGCAGGTGTGTGGTGCTAAGCCTAGGTTTGTGGGTGTCTCTGCTTCTCTGTGCCTGGAGCTTCTCAGACAGACAGGAAACCAGGAAGCCCTCCTATGGGCAGGGGTCTTTTGCACTCTAGCCAAGGGCGTGCTTCTGGGGGAGGCTTCCCTCATGCATAGCACACTCATGCTTGAACATGTGGTGGGCATGCACCCATGCTTGCCCAGATTGTCATAGACATAGATACACATGCCTTACCCTGAACACACACAAATGCACACACATACACATGCACAGGCACACATGCACGCCCACGTATGCACACCCACCCACAACCACACATTCTCTGTCTCTCTGTCTGTCTCTCTCTCTCTGTCTCTCTGTCTCTCTCTCTCTAGGTCAGGCCAGTGTAGGCATGTCTTCCACATATACAACAGTGCAGAGTCCAAGCCTGCCCTGCAGCAGATTCAGCTCCAAGGCTGGAAAACTAGAAGAAGGGCTGAAAGTGTGCGACACTTGGTGGGACTGGCCTGCCTCTGGCCCCCCTGGTTCACATACCAAGCAGATATGAGGTAAACCTCCATTGAAAGTGGAACCCTTGGGCTAGGGAGGTAGCTCAGCAGTCTAAGTGCCTCCCTGGCCAACACAAGCACATAAGTTTGATCCCCGGCACCACATGCTGCACTGGCTCTGGAACCCCAGGCATGCTGTGCCGGCCCTGAAACTGGGCGTGGTGGTGCAGGCCTATATTCCCTGTGCTGGGGAGGCTAAGACAGGAGGATCACTACGAGTCTGAGCTGCATAGGGAGACCCTGTATCTCCCCCACAAAAAAAAAGAAAGAACCCCAAAGAATGGTTAAAAGGACTTGATGGGATCAGATATGGAAAGCTTCCCTTATATAATAGGTGCCGTGCACCCTGAGGTAGCCTCATATTCTTGGGACATGTCTGGAATGTGACAAAAACATAGTTAATTGTGATCTGGGACGATGGCACGTCCTCAGGCCATGATGAAAGTTCTGCAGTGGTGCTCGCTTCATGAGGATCCTGCCTAGCAGGCTGTACCCCAATTCCTCCTTAAATCCTTCCCATGGCCTTCTGGGAGCCACTGACATCCCTTCCTCCACCAGGGAGGAAGCTGAGGCTCTGAGATGCCATGGCCGACTCCTAATTCCCAGCCCTGCCTTCCGTGCTGGAGGGGAGATGCCAGCCTTTGAGTTTATCTTCTCTGGGGAGCATCCCCCGAACTTGGCCTTGCGTGGGTGACTGTGGGAAGTCTACGCCCAGTGATTTACCCCCATCTCATTCTTTGCATTCACTTGATATTACCTCACTTTTAGAAAAAGATCTTTGAACCGGGTACGGTGGTGTACACATATAGTGCCAGCACGGAAGCAGGAAGGTCATCAACTCAAGGCACAGGGTACATAATAAGATCGTTTCGAAAAACCAAAAACCAAAAAAAAAAAGGAAGAAAAGAAACAAACTTAGCCCCAGCAACCATATCCATGGCATCTCTAGTTGGAAGTGATAATATTTTTAATATCCGCTAAAATAAATATTTGAGAATGCTTTTAAGAAGTTTACTTAAAAAAAAAATCTTCTATGCCACCTGCCACTGTCTTCCAGCTGCTGGGCATTCAGCACCCCACCTTGGGACCAGAACCTCTTGTGATGAGCTGAACGCGTCCACATGGCCTGCAGGTACTTGGGTGAGAACCCGGATCTCCAAGTCATAGGCTAGTATTGGGGGTGGGGCCCTAGGGAAGTGATGAGGGTCAGCTGAGGTCGTGACATGAGGCCCACAATACCTCAGGAGAGCGCGAGAGGGACTGAAGCTGGCACTTCTCCTGTCTCCTGTGGGTGCCCTGGGCCCGGTCATGGCAGCAGGAGGCCTTCCCTGACCCTGGCACCAGGCTTTCAGACTTCCGTTCCAGGCCTGTGAGCCAAATAAACCTCTATTCTTTATACGGGACCCGGTCCCAGGTACTCCGTTAGAGCAACAGGAGACCACAGAGATACCGCGGATCTATCCAAGGGCCTCACATCACGAGAGGTCCATGACCTGCCTAGAGTCACTCAGCAATGACACACAGCACATCAGCCGTGTCAAAACAAGGAAGCAGCTCAGATAGGCAAACGCCCTCCAGGAGCCCGATGCCCAGGCCCAAGGTGTCCCTGTCCCTGTCCCTCAAACAAATGTGCACATCAGGGCAGGCAGAACTCGGCCAGCGCTGACCTTCGGAGGCCCTTCTTCAGGAGCACTTTCTTCTCATGGCAAAGTTGCAGGCTGTGAGGTAGGCACAGAGAGGGGCAGCGACCCTCCAGGGGACACACAGCCTGTGACGAGTGGAGCCTCAGACCCAAGTGTTGGCTTTGGAGAGTGTGGCTGCAGGTGGGGCTGGCAGAGGGCTGTGGCTGCCTGGGCCTTGACACAGGGAATGCAGGCTGGCAGGGGCCTTCAGATGTGGGACCAGGAAACCTCCCTTCCCTCGGCACCACTCTGCTCTCTGGACTAGACCAGCGTGCAGAGGTGCAGGCTGCTGACGCGCTGCATATTTTTCTCTGGGAGAGGAATGTCCTGGCCCCTCCAGGCCTCCTGCCCCTCCGCCCGCCGTACCTTGGCGGTGGGACCAGGAATGCAGCTCACTTCCTGCCTGCAGTAGCCTCTCATTTTCCCCCAGCCCCGCCAGCCCCTCTTCTCAAGGCGAGACGGCTAAAGGTCTTGGGAATTTTCGTAAAACTCTTAAACCTGGCTATGAGCCAGGTGGAAACGGCTCTGAAAGGCAGACGCTGTCTGGGAAATGATAGAAATATGGCATTCCCGCGGCAGGCCATTCCTGAATTTACGGGGGTGCAAGCAGCTAGGGAGCAGTGGGCTGGTCCTTCCTCAGCTCTTTCCTGTACCCCAAGACGCAGCAAGCAGGGATCACGGCAGCCAGGGAGGCACGAGGGAGGCCGTCTCTGCTGGGGCTGAGCTGTAACTCTGTCCTTGCAGGCTGTCTCAGCAAAGCTTCAGGAGCTGGATGAGGAGGAGGAGACTGGGCTCAGATGTGCTGACTGGGCCTGGGTCATGCAGCCGGGAGCCTGGGGCTGAACTCGGGGCAGGTCTTTACCATTGCACCACCCCATATGCACACCTAGACGTCCAGGGACCCATGTGAGTACAGTACATGTGTGCATGCAAACACACACACCTGTGTGTGTGTACAAGGCAACCTGCTGCACACAGACAGCATGTGTGTACAGCATGCATCCTGCACACACACAGAGACAAGGGACACAGAGTGCGCTGTCACTTGTACTCACATACACGCCGTGTACGTGCGTGCGTGGCGTGAGAGCTGCAAGCAGAGCGCTCACCTGGCTGTCTGGAGCGGGGCCAGGCCCCGTCCCTCAGCTGCAGCAAGCATCAGCTTCCTTCCGCCTGCTTTCCCTCCCTCCTTCCCTCCCTCCTCCCAGATGTTTGCTGTGGCTCCCGCCAAGTGGCCAGATGTGTTTAACACCCCAGGATGTTCCAGCAACTCGAGGCTAAGGCACTGCCAGACTGGCCTGCCATGTTTATGACACCATCCAGCCCAGGCTGAGAGGAGATGGCCTGGCAAGGGCTATGCGACCCTGCTGGGTCACAGGTCACGCTGGAGGCCGAGGGGCTGAATGTGTGCTTCAAAGAGGGACCCGGAGAGTGAGCTGTGCCTGAACCAATGGTGAGACTCAGGGCCTGTGGCAGGGCCAGCCCGGCCTCCCGAGGGTGTCGCAGGGGCCACGGGCACTCTGAGTGCCAGGGCGTCTGAAAGAGCTTTTGGTCCCTGTGCAGCCATGGGAAAGGCCAGGCTGTGGTCAGGTCGCGCACCCAGGGCCTGGGGGAAAGCTGGGTTTCTGTTTCCTCGGACTGTTCCTGGGCTGTCCGTGAGCGCGGCGGCTGGAGTGGGAAGCCCGTTGTCTTCCGCTGTGGCCCTTCCCACAGTGTCTCTCTGCCCGGCTCAGAGTTCTCCTGGTGCTGATGAGCGAGGGAGTTTCTCTGCACGTCCCCTGTGGGCCCAAATGGCCTTGGCTTAGGAGCTGGGATCAAAGACTACGGGGAAGGTTTCCATGTCAAAGTGCATCACAGTGACCTCCACATCGCCACGAATCTCCTGGCAGCCCTGCCCTGGCTGGGCACTCGGACTCTGCCCTTCTCACTGTTTTCTGAAGCAGATCTGGAGGTCCTGATCGAGTGTCTTTCTCGATGTCCTGAATTGATTCAAAACACGTACCTCTCATGGTTGTTCTGACTCTGGGGAAGAGTGGGAAGGTGCACAATGCCGGATGCATCAGTCAGGTGCGTGGAGACAACGAAGCTGTTGCCAGCTTGCGCTTCCCTTCTGCTCAGAGCTGTCTGACCCCCTGCCTCCCCAGGGGGTCTTCCCAGGGCATCTGGGTCGGGAGTGTGTGCTTGTGGCAGGCAGAGAGCAGTTAGACCCCAGGTGGGCCTTTCACCAGCTGGGTGATTCTGGGCATGTGGTTTGACCTCTCCGAGCCTCAATTTTCTCACCTGTGAAATGGGAATGGGCCATGTTCATGAGGCTAAAGATGTCAGATGGGCAGTGCTGAGCAGGGCATGCTCTCAGGAGCTAGGTGGGAGGGAGCTCGGCATCCCAGGGAGCCTGGTTGTGGCAGGTGACTCCGACTGCAGGACACAGCCCCACTCCGAGGACCCCTGGGCGTTTCCAGACCTCCCTTGGGGCAGCTCTGAGATTCTCTGTAGACATGGTATTCTCCCAGCCCAGTTTCCCTTTGCAGATGGGCATCCCCGTCTGCCTTCTGGCATCAGACAGAGAACTATAAAAAGCTGGCCCGGGGTGGGCTTGCTATTTTAAGGGCGGTCACGAAGCTGCCTAGGAGGGGTTGTGTAGGAATAGGTTTGTTCCCAGGGTCAGTGGGTGGCAGAGGTCTGAGTTGCCGGGCAGGGCGAGGAGCAGACAGAGGAGGGTGGCTGCCTGGCCGAAGTGGGGGCTCCATCTCATGCTCTGGGGAAGGGAAGCTGCAGCACCCCAGCCTCCCTCTCCTCCATCTCCTCTTCTCTGGGAGCATGAGCACCCACCGTGTGCTCACAGGACTTGTTGGATAATGCTCTGTAGGTGAAGAAGTCGCAGCTCAGAGAGGGATGGTACTTTTTTCAAGGAAGCACAGCAGAAAAATGCACAATCAACGTGAACTCTTCCTCTGCTGTCTCTTCTCTCATCTGACTCTTCAGTCTCTTCCCCTTTCTCTTCCCCATTCGCCCCTCTCCTTCTCTGTCCTGCCTGTGTTCCTTGTCCTTTGCTCTTCTGCTTCTTTCTCTAGAAGATTCTTCCCCCACGGGCCTTTCCTATCCTCTCCCTCCTCCTGTTAGAAGAAGCCTGTAGCAGGACAGCAGCATGGCAGGACTGGCTCCATCCCCGGGACGGTGCTCCTGCGCCCCAAGACGTGGGCTCCTTACTGCACCACGTCACAGGCAGTTCTAGGACAGGGCAGCCATTGACTGAGGTCACTGGGGTGCTGGGGTTGAGGCTGGAGGCTTGTTAGGATTCCTGACCTCAGAGACCCCACCCTGCACTTTCCTGTGTATCTCACACACAACTTCACACACTGGGATTTAATTTACAAACTACCGGTGCGTAAGGTGTAGGCGGGTGGCTCAGTGCTTGGCAATCTTTATTTTGGGGCTTGAACCCACGGCCTTTGCACTCAACTATATCCCTGTCCCTTTTTAAATTGTTACTGTTTTTCTAAATTTTTAGGCTGAGGACTCACTGAATTGCCCAGGCTGCGCTTGAACTTGGGATTCTCCTGCCTCTGCCTGCCAGAGTACTCGGGTTATAGGCGTGTGCCACATACCTGGCCGCTACATGTATGTATGTATGTATGTATGTATGTATGTATCTATTTTTGCAGAGCTGGGCATGCAACCTGGAGCCCCGTACATGCTCAGCAAGTGTTCTGCCCCTGAGCCGCACCCCGGCACCCCGCACTGTGCAACATCCCCGCCACCTGTCACCGGGCAGCATGCGTTCAGCACTGGGGCGGTTTTGCTTTGTTGACATCTGGCCAGCACAGAGCCCATGGTCCTCACCCGACATGAAGGCCCCATCACTCCTGGGCTGGGATTCCTGGTCCATGCAACGGGGCTCCTGTCCTTTCCCTCCAAGGGCAGTGTTTTGGGCCATGCAGCTCCTCAGCCCAGGGAAGGTGGGTTTTGGGGATGGCACCATCATATCAGAGCCCCACACCCCAGCCTGGGCAGATTCTGCCCATCAGGCCCCAGCCGCTGTCTGTGTCCCAAGGCTCCAACCCGAGCAGACCCCAGAGCCAGGCCTGCTTCCCTGGGGAAATGAGGCACAGTGGCCCCTGACCCCAGCTGTTCACCCGACGCCCAGAGCCGGGCCTGCAAGAGGCTAACCCCACACCCCACCGCCCTGCGGCCCCCTCGGTCAGCCCGGCTGCGCTTGCCGGCCCCCATTCATGTATTTTGTATTATAAAATGACTGCCGTCGCCATGGCAACATAAAAGGAGCCGATCTCATTACTGGGGCCCGGACACATTATTTTCTCCAAGGAATTTCTTCTTTTCATTATTTCCCTCCAAAGGTCACTTATCCTCTCTGGCGGGGCGGGGGGCTTGTGGGGGGGTCTGCGAAAGGTGAGCCGGATTCATGGCAGAATTCCCCTGGCGGAATTTACAATCATTTTGCCTTTTTCCCCTGCTCTAACACCGGTAGAGAGATTTTCTGGAAGCCAGGCGTTTCTCCTTAACCCCTACAGCCCCGGCAGGCAGGCAGCAGAAGGGGCATCTTTACTGGGCTACCCTGGGTCCCCAGCCATCTGTGCCCCTCCTGCCTGGCCCTCAGCACGGGTCACCTGCCGCAGCCTCCGTAGCCTTCAGCTCCAGAGGGCAGGGGAGGTCTAGGCTTGTCTGCTCAGCTGTAGGGACTCTGGGAGCTCAGAGGTAATTTGCTGTTCCTCGTAGGCCTCCCACTGGGGAAAACACCCTTTTAAAAGTTAATCCTAGTGATAATCCTAATCCACATCTGTACCTACAGTGCAGCGTAGTATAACGATTCAGAATGTTAGCTGTGGAGAGTTAGACAGACCTGAGTTCCAGTCCTACTTCGGCCAGTTTCAGGCTGTGCGACCCCGGGCAAGTTGTTCCCTGTCTCTGAGCCCTGGTTTCTTACCTATGACAGAAGCTTCAGATGGGTGCACATCCCAGGCAAGCAGTGAGGGTGGAGTGGGGTACATACATCAGTCACTGAGCACAGGATCGGGCACACAGGCAACGGCAAGTTGTGACCACCACTTCTCTTTTAGGATATGTGTAGCAGGTATCGTGTGCATCGGCTGTCAGCTGCAAAGAAACAAGTCAGCCCACCCTACTGTTTTAGGAGTTTAAAGCAATAATAATCATTTTTTGTCTTTAGTAGTTTTTCTGCATCAGGAATTCAGGACCAACTCAGGGGGCAACTCAGGCCAGGAAACGGATTTCCAAGGTGGCCTATTCATTACTGGCTTTTGACTGCTGGGCTTCCGTTTCTCTGGATGTCCACAGGAGACTGCGCCCAAGCGTCCTTCAGCACAAGGGGCCCGAGAATACAAAGCAGAAGCCGCGATGGCTCCTGGGATCTATCCTTAGAGGTCACATACACTGTATGTAATGGGTCTCTCTGTAGGAAGGGGCACCACAGAAGTGTGAGCAGGAAGAACACGGGAGCTGGCTACCCTCGGGTGCCTCCTTTGCGTAGATCTCATGTGATTTAACCAGGAAAAATTCAAGGCTGAGTCTCATTTTACAGAGGAGAAAGCTGAAGCTTCTAGAAGGAAACTGACTTGTTCAAGGTTCGTAGGCCATCCAGTCTGATCCCAGGCCTGGTTCTTCCTTCTGCCTCAGTTCTTGCTGGGCCCAGGAGCTTTGCTGGTTGGATCCAACTAGTATGTAAGCCAGGAGAGTTGCTGGGAAGAGAAACCCCCAGGCATCCCGGGTCTGTCTGTCTTGCAGCTGGCTGGGGGCAGAGCAGTGCATAGACGCTCAACAAGTGAATCCAGTCAAAACACTGCCTCCCCCCACTCACACCACCAGGAGAAGACGCGTGTTTGTAAAACTGACAGCAGTTTTGTTGACAGGCAAATATCTGTATTGCACAGAGGCAAATGGCTGGAAGATGCAAAAACACAGTCAATCATCACGGAATTTTTCCTCTTTAAAAAAGCAATGCTCTCCAGCCGGGAGGAGTAATGTTCGCGTTGTTTGCAGACCTGCCTCCCTGACAAAGCGGGTTCCAGGGGCAGAAGGGGCAGCCCAAGTCCTTTCGCAGCAAGCAGAGCTTGTCAGGGTCTTTCCGGAAAGTAGGGAGCCTCCTTCCCACGGGAGGAAGAAGAGCTGTGGGAGGTGCACCCTTCCTCATGGCAGGGAGAAACTCTGGGGCAAGCGACACCTGGAGCCTCGCCGTTGCTGATCGCTGGCTTCTCGGCTCCCTTGGGCTCTGGATTTCCTGCTGACTTTGAGAAATGCAACATTTCTTAAACTTTAGAACACGCTGGATGGGCAGGGAGAATGCTGATGCCCAGGCCCCGGCCTTGGAGCTTCTGATTCTGGGACCTAGAACTGCTGCCTGCCCAAGACACCAGCATTTTAAGGCCCCTTCGTCCTTCCCGGAGATGCTGAGGTAGGTGGTCCTTGGGGAGGAGCACAGAGTGGGACAATGACCTGGTGGCTGCTGTATCCTTGGCCAGCACAGCCCTGGCCGAGTCTAGCAGGCCACGCCTGAACCCCTCACCCACAGAGCAGGCGGTGCATCTGTCCACTTCACTTACAGCCTCAGGTTCCTAAGACCATGACAGGAAAATGTGGCACCTGATGCCACGGCCTGATGTCAGGCCTCCAGATTTTGGAAGCTTTTCTTTCTTTCTTTCTTTCTTTCTTTCTTTCTTTCTTTCTTTCTTTCGTTCATTCTTTCTTTCCTTTCTTTCTTCTTTCAACAAGTCTATATGGCGCACTTCCGGCTGCTTGGCCTCGGCAGTGACGAGGCAGACGTGGCAATGCTTGTTCTCGCCGAGTCCATAGTCCAAAGGGGAGACAGGCAAGACCAGCCAAGGGACAGATATGTGACAGCTGTAAATTATCAGTCCCCCCACTGCCCCGGGAAGGAAACTTAGGGAACTAGGGGGCAGCTACTGTGCGCAGGAGGGCTGGCCAGGGAAGGTGACTTCTGGGGACTCTGGCTTAGGAAGCAAAGAAGGAAGGACGCTGCTCACAGGAAGAGTGAAGAACTGCATTTCCAGCTGGGGGTGTGGCATGTGTAAGAGTCCTGTGGCAGGCACGACCCAAACACGTACAAGGTGTAGGAAGGAGGCCAGCGTGGTGGGGGGGGGGCAACCATAAAACCCCAGGAATGGGGTTTTAGATATACCGTGGGGCCGTGACTTTCAGTGTCTTGGTTTTAATGTTGGCAAGAGGAACAGCTCTCATCTTCCTATAGGGAGGACAGGCCAGGTAGAGATGGTGTTTCCCTTCCACTGTGATGACTAGATTCTAGTCTGCGTCTTCCCGAGGAATGAGATCCATGGCTTTCCCAGCCTGGTTTCTGAGGCCCCCAGGCATGTCACTGGGCATCAAAGGACCTCAGAGAGTCTATCATAGCACCTGCCCTCTTTGGGCCCTAGCTGCACAGCTGCTCACAGGAAGCCTTCCCCGACTGTCCCACATTGTGGAAACCCCCTTCTCTCTGAGCCCAGGGAGCCCAAGCTGCATGTGACCGCACCTTCGTGCTCTTCCTCTGTTCCCCTCCCCAGCCAGCAGGTAGTAAGCAAGCCTGTGTCTGGGTGAGCTGGGCATGCCCGAGAGCATCGATCCTTGTTTAGGGACTCCGGGCTTGAACTTCAGCTTGGGTGCTATCAGTGTGGCCCTGGCAGCAACCCTGTACCGCCCTCAGCTTCAATTCCATCCTGTCTAACGTTAGAGGTTATCCTGAGGGTTAAACCAGACCGATTGAGATATCTCTTCCACTGGAACTATAAACCCTGTGTGGCGGCAGGTCAGGTGTTACGCCTTCTGCGTAAGAAGAATTTGTTTATATCTCTTGGATCAGCCATGACCTCTGAAGGGTTAATGGAGTGAATCTGGGAGACTTTCAAGCGGCAGAGAAGAAAATTGCTCTCCATGGAAGAGCTCCTGATTGCTTGTTAAGAACCGGTGAAACACTGTGAGTGGTGACGCACTCCCTTTATTTTAACTAGGCGGAGCCAACGCCAGAGGAGCCATGGGGACCCCACTGGCACACTGACGCAGAAGTGGGATGCAGGCCCACGGACCAAGGCTTCGGCGAGGCGTGTGTCTGAGCCTGCTATCCTGAGCTCGAGCCCCGCTGCTGAGCCTGTGGGATGCTCTGAGGCTTGGCTGCAAAGCTCAGGACCCTGTGACTTTCTGTGGGAGGCCCCTGTGAAGCTGACCTGCCGGGCCAGGCCATCCGAGAAGCCCTGTTCATTAGGCGGATGGATCACAACCCAGATGCCTCTTGCCGCTGAGCTTTAGTTTTTTAATGGTTGTTGCACATTGGTCCTCATTAAGGTGCTGGAAAACAGGCTTTGATGCCGAGCACTCACTCGGCTGACGCAGAACACCACAAGCGCTAAAATTTGCTTCTTTTTGATTTAGTCTCTTGCTGGCTTGAAGGACTGGATTTTATAACAGGTCAATTTTAGACCATTTGATATTGATATATGAAGATCCTTAGGGATTATTGAATGCATTTTTCATCCAGCTGCGATAGTATCATATAAGGAAAATGGGATTGACTGTTAAGTACAAATTGAAAAAGACATGGTCATTTAAGATAACTCCTTATCTGTATACAAGGAAATGGTATCAGGGAAATAGACCACCAGTTGACAGAAATAAATTTCACCTTGGGTTCCTCCCATGCACACCTCCTCTGCACTTGCCCGCATTCACCCAGGGTTATTCAATTACTCTGAGAGCCCTTTGCTGGGGCCCCTGTTGGAGAATAAAAGGTTCCGGGCTGCACTGCTCCAGAAGGAGGGATTGAGTAAGAGGAAGTGGGGGCACTCCCTGGCAGCCCTGGGGAGATGAGAATGGGGCAGCTGTCACTCAGAACATTCCCCCAGGTCCCCTCAGCAGAGCCTCTGACACCTTCCACAACAGGCCAAGAACTGAGAAGGAGAGCGGGTGGCCTCTGGGCGTGCGTCCGGTGTGACGAGGCCAGCGTTCCCATTCTCACACCACGGGCTGCTCCTCCTGGCTCATGCCTCTCTGACACACTGCTATCTATCTGCAGGATCTTTTGGAGTTGTGTGTGTGCCCCATGTGGCTGGAGATGTTTTCCAGCCCCGTTCATGTCATAGCCGAGGAAGCCAGGGACCAACAGATGGAGGCCGGGCAGGTTCCTGAGCCGGTACCACTTTCTGCACATGCGTAAGCTGAGGGACTTGAAAGCTCTGTGAGAAGGTTGCCTGGACCTCAAAATGTCATCTTTGCTCATTGGTGGGGTGGCTGGGAACTTGTCACTTGATTCCTGGAGAAAAGGGGTGCGTTGACCTCACTGTGTCCTTGCAGTCTCTCTTTTTCTGATTCTGTTGATCAAGGTGGGAGGAAAATATTTGCTATTACTTCTCTCTGTGGGGGAGGTTGGGGGCTATGCATACTGGGGGCTCCTGCAGAGGGCAAGGTTTGAGGTGGGACCTGCCACAGCCCTTCCTAGCTCCTCTCATCCTCCAGCAGGAGTGGGGGCCAGAAGTACTCCCTAATTTCATTGAGGGAACAAGGTCTCCAAATCAGGCCTCTGAGACCAACTCACGGTTCCCTGGGACCTACTGTGTATGCGCCAGCTGAGCTGCAGGCAGGAGATGCTGAGAAAGGTGAAGAGAATTGGACCCAACCCCTTGGGGTACAGCTTCATTGGGTTTTGAAACATCATCAGCCTCATTTACAGTTGGATGACATCGACCAAGTGTCGTGACCTCACTGCATGAGAGGAGAAACCGAGGGGCAGAGAGCAAATACTTGTAACAAGTCACACAGATT
>PVKN010012246.1:0-20921 GCA_004027915.1 Capromys pilorides
GGATATGGACTCAGAAGACAGGATGGTCTGGGGGGAAGAGGCCGTCAGGACAGAAGGAAGCAAGGTTTATTAAGTTAACAAAAGGAGCCCAGTGCAGGAGAGCACACCTGTATATTCCCAGTCACTCGAGAGGCTGAGACAGAAAGACTGCTTCAGCCTCAGAGTTCAAAGATAGCGAGACCCCGCTTCAAAAACAAAAACCAAAAGGGAAAAGTGAGTAACATACAAGATTTTAGTATGGAAACTCAAAACCCAAAAACTGAGAGTCTATAGAAAAGTAGTTATAGCGAGTAAGATAATGACTCTTGTTTGGACCCAGGGAACTTAAGGCTCCCACAGTAACTCAAACGAGTAATAAAGAGCAAACTGCAGGCTAAAATACAGACTCGGATGTAGCAGCTTCCCACCAGCAGTGCGTCCTTGGCAGTGTCTCCTACTGCAAAAAGTTTGGGTTTTTTAAAATTTAAACATTCCCTTTATTTTTCAATCCTGCCTTCTCTATGCACAGATGTGAATCACAAGTGAGACCACATAAGGCAGTGATTCTATAAAGACAGGAAAAACAAACGGCAGTCCAGGAATAACACTCACCTACTCATTTTAATGTCCTCCTTGCCATAGAGTAAGTGACAGTGAGTTATTTAAGAAATAAAGATCAGTGTAAACTAATGATTCCCCAGGCTTGCAGGTTAGCTCAGTGGTTTGAGCACCTGTGTGGGCAATCCAGTCAGGCACAGGGGAAGGTGGTTCGGACCCACACCCGCCCTTAACCGTTTGAGTCCCAAGCAGCACAATCGCGCTGCTGAGATTTTATGTCGAGAAAACCCAGCACATTTCGAACATTGTGGACAACTGACGGTGCGTTACCGATTGTCGGAGTCGCGTGCTCAGATTTACTGACGCAAGTACACCGAGATATTGCTTTACTCTTAACTGTTTCCTTGTAGATTATGTATACATTTAAAACCATGTGGTTGATTATATTAAAGACTACTTTTTTCCAATATTTAACTGATCTTCGTTCATCGAGATAGGTATACAGCATTGTATCCAATTCATCGATGAAAAATAAACAGAGCTATCACGCTGCTTGGTATTTCTTGACATAAAACAAGCGCTATCACGCTGCTTGGGTCTTTTCATTCTCATTTAGAGAAAGCGCCCTTGCGCTGTTTGGGATTCTTCACAGTGGTTTTTCAATACCCCCTGGGACTCAAACGGTTAAGGGAAAACAATATGGATGTTTATTTATACCTTTGTAAAGTTAATAACATGTGGCATAGGTTGCCTAGTGACTAATAGCTGGCATTAACCAGTTAGGATCCTTATCTCAGGACTGAGGTAGCTTGTCTGCTTAGGCACATTTGAATAATTTTCTAGTTTCCACAGCTCCCAACACAGAAGCCTTAAAATTTCTTTTTATTCAAATTTCCTGACCCCCTAATTCATCAAGTATTTTCTTCAGCAGCTTATGCCCAGCATTGTGTTGTTGAGGAGCTCCGAGGGAATTTCTTTGTATTAGGTGTTTTCTTTTTCTTCTAGGTCGTGATATCATCGGGCTGGCAGAAACTGGCTCTGGAAAAACAGGGGCCTTTGCTTTGCCCATTCTGAACGCACTGCTGGAGACACCCCAGCGCTTGTTTGCCCTGGTTCTCACCCCCACCCGGGAGCTGGCTTTTCAGATCGCAGAGCAGTTTGAAGCCCTGGGGTCTTCCATTGGAGTTCAGTGTGGTAAGTGCCCAAGAGAGATTCCTCTGGGGTGTCCCCGCAGGTGGAGGAGAGTGCAAGGAACTTCAGGCAGCAGTTGCTGACCTAGGAGCTTTGGGAAGAACGTTACCTGTGAGGGCTGAGCTGGTGTGAGCAGAGGTGTGGTGTTGACTTGAGGATCACTGGCCTGTGGAGAAAGTTAAGGATCTTTTTTCTATCCTCTTTTAAAATTCCGGTAGCTGTGATTGTAGGAGGAATCGATTCAATGTCCCAGTCTTTGGCCTTGGCAAAAAAACCACATATAGTAATAGGTGAGTAATTGAGGAAGGTAAGAAGCACTGGTAGTGGTGAATGGGAGGAAAGCTACCAGTATGTGGAGCAATAGGTTTCTGTAACCTCTTAGTTTTTTAATTTCTTATTTTTGGGGTTGTGTGCGAGCGGTTGATCACCTTTTTGTTCTTGTTCTGAGATGCTGCCTTTTCCCCTCACCTTTTCTTGCTAGCAACTCCTGGCCGATTGATTGACCACTTGGAAAATACAAAAGGTTTCAACTTAAGAGCTCTCAAGTACTTGGTCATGGATGAAGCAGACCGAATATTGAACATGGATTTTGAGACAGAGGTGAGTTCTTAATTTCTTTGTTTTTTGTAGTTCATCTCAAATTCCCTGTTTCTAAATTTGGTTCTTTGTTCCCATGTTTTTGTTTTTTGTTGTATGTAATTAAACCTGGGCCTTTGCACTGAGCTACATCCTCCCCCCGCCCTTTTTTTTTTGTTTATTTTGAGACAGAGTCTTGGTAAGTCGCTAAGTTGCTCCGGCTAGGCTCAGACTTTTAGCCTCTTGCCTCAGTTTCACAGAGTGCTGGGATTCCAGGTGTTAGCGCCAGAGATGGCTGCTCCCCTTGCCATGGACAGCTCTGCGTCCGTCTCAGCGAGCTGTGGCGTCTCCGCTGGCTTTCTCCGTTCTGAGCACTCTGCCTTCCCACTGTCAGTGCCTCAGCGTGTCAGAGACAAGAAGTGTCAGGGACAGTTTCCTTTTGTACATTTGATTTAGATTTGAGAAATAAAGATCAGTGTAAGCTAATGATTCCCCGGGCTTGCAGGTTAGCTCAGTGGTTTGAGTACCTGTGCGAGCAATCCAGTCAGGCACGGGGGACGGTGGTTCGGACCCACACCCGCCCTTAAGGCAGTAACAATATGGACGTTTATACCCTTGTAAAGTTAACATGTGGCATAGGGTGCCTAGTGACTAATAGCTGGCAACCTGTGCCACATGTTGGTCTTTCTCATAGCTTAGCTTTAATCTGCTAGCTTAAAGTTCTTTTTATTTAAATGGTGTTATTGTATTTTTTGATGGCATCTGATACAACATGTTAAATAGTAAATTCTAGCTGAATTGAGCTGACTTTTGAGTCTCAAGTCTCCACGGGGTGTGTTTAGTAGTTTAATCTCCACCTCCTTCACTTTGCAGAAGATTTGCAGGTGTCTGGTCAGATGTCACATTGGTGTCTTTTCCTCTTTGTACTACCTCAGGTTGACAAGATCTTGAAAGTGATCCCCCGAGACCGGAAAACATTTCTCTTCTCTGCTACCATGACTAAGAAGGTGAAGTTTGTTGGGACATGTTTTCTTCTTTATAAAAATTGATACATTAAACAATAGTAAAAATATATGTAAGTAAAGTTGGAACGTTTAGGAATTAGTGTATACTGTTCCTGCTTTTTTTAGGTGCAAAAACTTCAGCGAGCTGCTCTGAAGAATCCTGTGAAATGTGCTGTTTCTTCCAAATACCAGACAGTTGAGAAATTACAGCAGTATTATCTTTTTATTCCCTCTAAATTCAAGGTGAAGTGTTTACTTTGATCATTCCTGCCTCTCCCTTTTCTCACCAAAGCATGTGAAAGTGAGTCAACTCTTGATTAGCGGAGAGTCAGATGAAAGTAGAGTCACTGTTTGCTCTAGGCTGTATGTTGTGCTTGTATTTATCACAGATAAGTCAGACATTCCAGGAATTCATAGCCTGGTCAATCAGTGTTGAAGTCCTGGTGTAATGATGTAATCTTCCCAGCCCCATCCTTGAGGTAGTTTTTCCCTAGCTTAATTTGTATGTTCTCTGTTGCTGTCTTTCTTTCCTACTCTCTCCCTCTGTCTGTCCCTCCCCCTTTCCTTCCTTATTCCTTCCTGCCTCCTTTCCTCCCCGTACCTTTTTTATTTTGCAAAAGGAGTCTAAGTTTGTGCTTTAATATGAAGACTTCACCTAGTTGCTGAGGTCTACTTCCCCAGGGATGGGCCGAAGGATCTGTTTGGAAGACATGGTTTGCATACAGGTCACGGTACTGGTTAGACATGTAAAGCTGGTAGCTGGTAGATACTTAAGAAGCACCTGAAAAGGCTTCATCTTTCCTTAATGTGTATATTAGATCTCCATCTCTCTCTCTTGTGTTCAATTACATATTTTGCTTTGGGTTTGTAACGTAGGATACCTACCTGGTTTATATTCTAAACGAATTGGCTGGAAATTCCTTTATGATATTCTGTAGCACCTGTAACAACACTCAGAGAACAGCTCTGCTGCTCCGAAATCTTGGGTTCACAGCCATCCCCCTCCATGGGCAGATGAGTCAGGTAAGAGTTCTTTCATGTCATTAGCCATGAATGGGTAGCACGACTTACAGTAGTAGAATTGTACAATGAAAACATAAGGCATTAAAGTTGCGTTCCATGCATGTCTGATTTTATGGGCTTTGAATTGATGCTCTGAAAGCTCACTTTCCTTTAGCAAGACAAGAAGAGGCACAGATTATTTTATTGGCAGTCATCTGGTTTGTAGGTTCTTAAATTGATTTATGTAGCCCAAGTGGTAATAGTGATTCTTTGGTCTCTAAAGACTTCTAATAAATTATTTTCTAATTGTGTTTCTGTCATGTTAAACGGTGTTTTGCATTACTGTTTGCAGCCCAATTGTTAAGTATTTTTTATTACTTCTTTATTTGTTTTGACTTGTGAAGGTCTGTTCTGGATTTTTTTTTTTCAGAATCAGGGTTCGAACTCACAACTTTGCACTTCCCAGGCAGCCACTTGTGCCACGGAGCTATCTCCCCAGCCTCTGTTCTGGAGTTAAAGGGAAAAAAATGTTAAAATTTTTTTTCTCTTAGTTCTTGTGTTTAGTGTTGGCTATTTTACATATTTTACCTTTCAAAATTCCTTAGTTTTCCAAGATTAAAATTTTTCCCTTTTAGGGGCCAGCGACATAGCTCAGCGGGCTAAAGTGCCTGCTTAGTTAAAAAAAAAAATTCCCTTTTATTACTATTGTTATTAATACTGGGTTTTGGGCTGGGGAGATAGCTTGGTGGTCTAAGTGCCTGCCTGGCAAATGCAAAAACCTGGGTTTGAGCCCAGGGACCACGTGCCATGCCAGCCACCAGAACCGGATCTGGTGGCACATTCCAGTAATCCCAGCTCTTGGAGAGGTTGATACAGGAAGATCACTATGAGTGCAAGCTTAATTTTTAAAAATTGGGTTTCAATGCATGTGTTTTGATTATAGCAATCTCCTGTTTTTCTACAACCTCTCCCTTCCCTTTATCTAATAGCCTCCCATCTACTTTCCTGTCATCTGTTGTATATATGTGTGTGTGTATGTATGTATGTCTGTTTGTCTTTCTGAGACAGGGTCTCGTTATACTGTTCAGGCTAGCCTTGAGCTCACTTTTGTAGCGCAGGCTGGTCTCGAACTTGCACAGATCCTCCTGCCTCAGCCTCCCAAGTGCTGGGATTACAGGTGTGAGTCACCACGCCCGGCTTATATTTATTTTTATTTTTTGTCATCTGTTTTAGGTTCTTCCTGTTAGAGAGTTCTGATTTCTTTTTCATCATTTCAGAGCAAGCGCCTAGGATCCCTAAATAAGTTTAAGGCCAAGGCACGTTCCATCCTTCTAGCAACTGATGTTGCAAGCAGAGGTTTGGACATCCCTCATGTGGATGTAGTTGTCAACTTCGACATTCCAACTCATTCGAAGGTGGGTCCAGTTGCTAGCCTGATATTCTGATCTCTTAAGTATATTTCTTACTTGTTTTCTTAGAATGGTTTTTTGTCCTTAAATTAGTTATGTATCAAAGTCCAAGAAATCCCTTGTTTATTCATTCATACCAGCATGCTCAAGGCTGTGTATGTAACATCAATAAATGTGAGTGAAGGTAGCAAGAAGAGTTGTTGGATGCTGTCACCCAGGGGTGCAGATTCTGATCTGTGTCCATCTTTTCTCTTCGGCAGTGACAGTGTTTGGTTCTTAATGAATCTCAAGGCTTCTTAACTTTGGCCCTGTCACCATTTTGGAGCAGTGAATTCTTATTGTGGGGTTATCCCCTTGCATGCAGTATTCTTAGTGTTCCAGTTCTCTACTCATTAGATGACAGTATCCCGTACCCTTTCATTGTGACAGCCAGAAATGTTTCCAGGCATTACCAGGTGTTCCCTGGGATGACGCAGTTACCCTTGCTTGAGAACTCTATCTCTTGGCTTCATGTTTAGCTGCTATAGATAAAGTGCTGTCTCACTTAATTTTCATAATAACCTTTATATTTGGGCATGTATTTCTATCTGTTTTATAAATAGAAACCAAGGTTTAGAGAAGTTATGTTGTTTGCAGATAAAACTATAGCTGACATGTATAAAACCTATAGCTATTTACTATGTTTCCTCTAACTATGGAGATATGCTTTATAGATTTTGTGTGTGTGTGTGTGTGTGTGTGTGTGTGTGTGTGTGTGTAGGGTAACGGATTGAGCCCAGGACCTTAGTAGAATCTTGCTAAACTTCCTGGCTGGACATAATTGCAGTCCTGTTATCTTAGCTCTCTCAGTTACTCTTCTCTCATTGCTGGGACAAATACCCAACACCCAAAATTAAGAAAGGAAAGGTTTATTCAGCTCACAGTTAGTGGAGGTTTAAGTCCATATTCAGCTAGCCCAAGGCAGCGGGGCACATGGCAGAGAGCAGCAGTTCATGGAGTTGGAATAACAACAATGGCAACCAAGAGGGAGTCTGTTTCTCTGTCTCTCTTATATTACATTCAGTCTCTCTGCCTCAGGCTATCTGCCTCTGGCCACACCCATAATCCCAGCAGTACTCAGACACATAATTCCATCCTTGGATCACCCATAATCCCAGTGGATCATGAGTTAATCTCAAACTCTAGAAGTCCCCGCCCCATTACTGCATGAGGCTTTGGGGCGACAACTGGACACAATCCATACCATTAGCCCTTCAGAGTACCTAGCCTATTTTCTTTCATAGGTTTACAGCAAGACTTTGTATACCTAGTTGTTCACTTATAATCCATATAACCTGAATTTATCCTTTTTGCTATAGGATTATATTCATCGAGTAGGTCGAACAGCTAGAGCTGGGCGCTCTGGGAAGGCCATTACTTTTGTCACACAGTAAGTTAATCAGCATAGGGTACTGTAATGTGAAGAGCAGGCCACAGTGCTGGGGGAGTTCCAGAGAGTTGGACCAGCTTGGAACTTGGCTCTCTACGGTCTGCTTTGCTAAACACTTAAATGTGCTCATCCTGGTTTTTATATTTCTTTCTTTCTGGTTTTTATATTTCTAAAATAGAAATAATACCTACCTAGCAAGGTGTTGGTAAAAATTGGAGGCAATACATGAAAAAGATCTAGTGTATTTGGTATATAGAAGCATAAGAAAATTGGTACTTGTCATTTCTATCAGTGGCTAGACTGGAGAGTAGTGACTTTTCCCTTAGCATTAGAAAAACTATATGGGTTTTTATTTTTTTAGGAACAGATTTCTATGTATCTAGGGCTTTTCTGTGAATAAAGAATGCTGTGGATAATTTTCTAATAGGTCATGCATAAAGATTGCTTTTGATTAGTATGTAGAAAAGAGTTACTGGGGCCAGCAAGATAGCTCAGTGGATTAAAGCACCTGCTTAGGCAAATGCAGGGGCTAGGGGTTCAGTCTCCTACCCCAGCTGTGCTGGCCTTACCCCCAGGGCACACTGAGATGGCAGTTGAGACTTGGCCTGGTGGTGCATGCCTGTAATCCCAGTGCGGGGAGGCTGAAAAGCAGGAAGGGTCACTATGAGTTTGATCTGAGTAGTGAGACCTGAGTAGTGAGACTGGGTAGTCCCTGTACTAAATACATTAAAAACAAATAAATAAATAAATGGAAAAGGATTACTATATACAATATTGTTTAAAACTGGCTTTATATTGCATCATATTATCTAATGTCGTATAGTTGGAGAATGGACAGATGTTTGCACTGTCAGCCAATCAAAGCCATCCCATGTTTTCTTCTCAGGTATGACGTAGAACTCTTCCAGCGCATAGAACACTTAATTGGGAAGAAGCTGCCTGTCTTTCCAACGCAAGATGACGAAGTTATGATGCTGACAGAACGTGTGACTGAAGCCCAAAGATTTGCCCGAATGGTATACAGACTCCTTTTCAGCAGTCTCTAAGCGGTGATACTAACTGTGCATCTGATTCTATATTATGTTAATTCTCTTAAAAGTTGAGAAGCTGGGTATCATTTTGTTCTAAATTTAAGATAAGCAAAAACTAAGATGCAAGCCGGGCGTAATGACACATGCCTGTAATCCCAGCACTTGGGAGGCTGAGGCAGGATCAGTGTGAATTCGAGACCAGCCTAACCTGTGCTATAAAGTGCATTCAAAGCCAGCCTGAACTGCATAGTGAGACCCTGTCTCAAAAAGAAAGAAAAAAAACCCTAAGATGTAGACATGGTAGATAATGGGCTTTAGACCGTGCAGCCACATGGTTGATTCAACATTCAGACCTAATTTGACCTGAGTGGCCACATTGTCAGCCTGTGTTCATGGGCTGTATTATATGTGGTTAAAAAAAAAACAACAACAACCCATTAGACTTGAGTTCAGGGGACCTGGCTGTGGACTGTGCTAGATCATTTTGCCTAATCTCTCAGGATCAGTTCCTCACCTATAAAGTGGGAATAATACTTGCCTTGACTATCCATGGTGTGTGGTGAGCACCAGATAAGCTCATGTATAGCACGTCGTTACTAGTAGTGTTAAGAGCACCAGTAGCAAGGATGTGAAGGAAGAGTCCAGAGGAAACCTTTGAGTATTCTTTGCTTCCTGATTTCTGGCCGAGAGAGGGAGAAACTGCCTACCAGTTGCTTTCTGAGCAGCTGAACTGCAGACTTATCTGTCTACATGAACTTTTTTGTTTGATTTTTTTTGCGGGGGGGGTGAGTACCAGGAATTGAACTCAGGATCTTGTGTTTGCCAGGCAGGTGCTGCACCATTGAGCTAAATTGCTCGCCCTGTCTAGCATTTTGTTGATAAAAGTGCTACCTGTGCTTTGGGAAAGAAGTTGAGAAAATACAGAAAGATGTAAAGTAACAGATGAGGCTGGTGAGATAGCTCAGCAGTCTAAAGCACCTACTTAGGCAACTGCAGGGACCGCGGTTCAATCCCTGGCATCACATGCTGCACCAGCCCCACCCCTACGGCAGGCTGAGCCGGCCATAACAAATAAATTAAGTAAGTAAGTAAGTTAAAAAAAAAAAAAAGCAGATGAAGCTGAGGTTGGTAGCACTTACTATAATCTTAGCACTTGAAAGGCTGAGGAAGGTGATCATTATGAGTTCAAGGCCAGCCTGAGCTGCATAGTGAATTCAGGCAGCCTGAACTGCTGAACTGCATAACAAGACCCTTTCTCAAGAAAAGAGTAGATGAAAAGCTAATCCCCCACAGAGCTATTGATAACATTTGGTTATTTTTCTCTCTATCCATAATTGGAACTTGTATTGAACTCAGGGCCTTCACACTGAGCCACATTCCCAGCTCTTTTTAAAATGTTTTGAGACAGGGTCTTGCTGAGTTGCCCAGGACAGGCTTAAATTTGTAGTCCCTTTGCTTCAGCTTCTCAGAGTGCTGAGATGACAGGTGTGTGTCACCACATTGAGCTGTGATCCTTTATATCCCCACTTTCATACTTCCAATCCCCCGACCTCTGACTGTTTCTTAATAGCTACAAGGAATTCTATCAGCGTATGTGTCATGGTTTACATTGATGGATATTTGTTCTTTTTCTTAGCTTTTTAAAATTGTAAGGGCTGGCAGTATAGCTCAGTGGACTAAGTGCTTGCTTAGGGAAGCGCAGGGGCCAGGGTTCGATCCCTGGCACTGCATGCTGCACCAGCCCTACTCTCAGGACATGCTGACACAGTGTTGGAGTCCAAGCATGGTGGCGTGCGCCTGTAAACCCAACACTTGGGAGACAGGAAACAGGAGGATCACTGTGAGTTGGAGTTGCTTAGTGAGACCCTGCACAAAAAACAAAAACAAACAAATTTAACACTGTGTTGAACATCTTAATATTTGTAGTTTTATATATTATCTCCTTAAATTCCTAGAGGTAGAATTCTTTTTTTTTTTTTTTAACTTTATTTATTTATATTATGGCCGGCTCAGCCTGCCCTGGGGGTGGGACTGGTGCAGCATGTGGTGCAGGGCATCGAACTGTGGTCCCTGCGGTTGCCTAAGCTTGCCCAAGCAGGCGCTTTAGACTACTGAGCCATCTCACCAGCCCCCTGTAGAGGTAGAATTCTTAAGCGAAGAAACACACATAAGTAAAATTTGAGTTAATATTTATGTCTGTATGTATGTATGTATGTCTTTTTGAGACAGGGTCTCGCTATGCAGTTCAGGTTGGCCTTGAGCTCACTTTTGTAGCCCAGGCTGGTCATGAACTCGCAATGATCCACCTGCCTCAGCCTCCCAAGTGCTGGGATCACAGGCGTGTGTCAACACACCTGGCAAAATTTGAGTTTATAGGTAATGTCAAACTAGAGCTAAATGTTACCGTATCTTGGATAATACCTTTTTCTTTTTTTAAACTTCTTAATTTTTATTAGCACATGCTTAGAGTACATGATGACTACATTCGTTGTGGGGAGTTGATGCACGTGTATACAGTGACCCATCTTTTTATTTCCCTTCCTTATCTTTGTCTTGAATCTTTGCCAATCTGCCGTGTGAAAATAAGGGCCCGTTTTAATTTTATGCTTTGATGACTAATAAGGCTGACATTTTTGCATAGTTGGAGTTGATGATTGCTACTCCTTGCCACGATCAGGTGTTGGAGGTTTTCTCAGTGCCTGATCTGAAGGAGAGGGCCTAGACTGTTACCCTCAGTGCCAGCAGCTCAGTGTCAGTCGGGTCCTTTCTGCTACCCTGCAGGAGTTAAGGGAACATGGCGAAAAGAAGAAACGCTCTCGGGAGGATGTCGGAGACAATGACGACACAGAGGGTGCTATCGGAGTCAGGAACAAAGTGGCTGGAGGGAAAATGAAGAAGCGGAAAGGCCGTTAATCACTTTTCCAAGGACTTGAACTCTGCTGTCTGTAAACAGGAATTGAGAAAGAGAATGAAAGGCCTCCACCGCTGCTCCTTGGATGGAATCTGTGGGAGTCGCGTCCAGAAGCTCTCGACTAGCTGGGCACGCACGCCCCCTTCGTTGTGTTGGTGTCATTGCTGCCAGTTGATGTGTGCAGTGCTGATGTCAGTACTCGCTGTTCTTCGCTTTGGTTCCTTGCTTGTGACCTGAGTGGGACATGTGTGCCCTGCTCTCACTTTACACAGACCTCTTGTCTTGATTTTCAGCTGCAGGTCCAGGACTTGGTGATTAAACGTGGCCAGTCATTGTAGTACAATGATGATTGGACATTCCTAGGTGGTATTGAGCTCACTTACCTTATGCTTCACTGGGTTCAATGTAAAACAATAAACTTAAATATTATTTTCAAAAGATTGAGCCTTCTTGGAGACCTCGATGTTAAAGGGATTTTTAGATTTAAGTAAGATCTTGTTCCAAGTAAGGAGTTACAGATGCGTGCCTATAATCCCAACACTCTGGACGAGGGTTGCACATTGGGATTTTTTTGGTTACAGGGTTTTTTTTTTTTTTTTTTTTTTTTTTTTTTGAGATAAAGTCTTTTGGGTAGTCTAGCCTGACCTTGAGCTCACAATGTATCCCAGGCTGGCCTGCAATGCCCAGTGATCCTCCTGCCTCAGCCTCAAGTAGTACACCA
Organism: Capromys pilorides; assembly: GCA_004027915.1. NCBI lineage: Eukaryota > Metazoa > Chordata > Mammalia > Rodentia > Capromyidae > Capromys > Capromys pilorides. The sequence goes on from PVKN010012246.1 coordinate 11,812, forward strand.
CTACACCTGTCCAGGATTGCAAGTTTGAGCCCACTGTGGGCAATTTAAGGACTTAGCGAGACCCTGTTTCAAAAAACAAAAGCAGGTCTTGCTAATAGGTAAGAATGTGACAGTGGCAGTTAAATGGCTCATTCATTGGTTGTTTTTAATTTATGGTAAGCATTATAATATGACTTTATTTTTTTTTTTTAATTTATTTTATTTATTTGTTTGTTTGTTTCTTTATTTACTTATTTTATGGCTGGCTCAGCCTGCCCTGGTGGTGGGGCTGGCGCAGCATGTGGTGCCGGGGATCAAACCAGTCTCTGCAGTTGCAGGAGCTTTCCTAAGCAGGCGCTTTAGACCACTGAACCATCTTGCTGGCCCTATAATATGACTTTAAAAGGAACTTAGTGAAGTATGCTGGATGGTTTTGAGTGGAAGTACTTAAAAAGAGGTTGTGTTTCTCTTGGGGGTGGAGCAAATGCCATCAGTAGGACTGACTATAAAAGGGCTTTAGATCGCTAAATAGATTAACTTTCCTGATTGGAGTGTAGCAGGTGGTTGGGAAGACTGGTCTATGTGAACTCCTATCCCCAAGTGATGAGTGTAAAATCAGAACACACCAGCAGAATGAGGTAATTCTAGGACCTTATTTCGTCTGCTTGTCCTTGGTGCCCAGGAATCTTTGTCCCCTTGTGTCAGGCAGGGATTGAGCTCAGATGATGGTGAGCTGGGTGGCAGGAAGCAGTGGCTCTGGAGGGCAGGATTGGGAGGCGAGGGTTGCTGGAAATCAGAAACAGCTTTCAGCTTCCCAGCCGCCATCTAGTTCTAAGGACTTTTTCACACAGAAGATGCCTAATACCGTTTGTTGACTCTGATTTTTATTTTATTTATTTATGTATTTGGTACAAGGTATCAGTACATCTTGGACTTGTAGTGATCCTCCTGTTTTCAGCCCCCCCAGCACTGGGATTACAGGTGTGTGCCACCACACCCAGTCTCGTGGCTGGCTCAGTGCCCCTGGGGGCAGGGCTGGTGGTGCAGGTGGCACCTGGACTTGCTTAAGTAGTTGCTTAGTCTGCTGAGCTATCTCGCCAGCCCTGACTCAATTTTATTACAAGAGAAGGTATGCATTGGCAGAGCCAGGATAAAGAGACTGCGAAGAATCGCTTGAGTGAAGTAAGATTGTGAGAGAGGTTTGGAAGAAGAAAAACCTTGCCATGTGTGGTGCATCTTGAAGGAAGGTATGTCCTAAAAGTTGCCGTATCTGGTGAGAAAACTGCAGGGCAGTGGCACTCTCTGTGGTGTCCCTCGATGATCCATTCCATGCAGGGAGGCCTTGAGTATGCAGGTGAAACCAGGCACACTGGTGTGCACCTGCAGTGCCGGCTACGGAGGAATTGAGTGAGGAGGATTACGGGGCTTTTGTGTGTTTGTTTGTTTTTTGTCTTTTTTGAGACACCGTCTCGCTGTGCAGTTCAGGCTGGCCTTGAGCTCACTTTTGTAGCCCAGGCTGTCTTGAGCTCTCAGATCCTCCTGCCTCAGCCTCCCAAGTGCCTGGCTAGGGATTGAAAATGTGAGACCAGTCTGGGCAGCTTAGCAAGACCTCTCAATAAAAACGGCTGAGGATAGAGCTTACTGGTGAAATGCCCTAGGTTCAGTCCCCAGTGCTGCCTAAATAAATGAACCAATAAATGGAATGTTTTCTGTTATGTCCTAATAAAGGTTTGTGAATAGAAATACAGCATGTAAAAAAAAAAATACAGCACGTGGCTAATTTTGTTTATGTTCTTGTATATTTCATTGTTGTGCATTATACTACATTTGAAAGAAGGATAAGGGCTGGGGAGATAGCTCAGTAGAATAAGCGCTTTCCTGGCAAGCACAAGGACCTGAGTTCAATCCCCAAGTACTGCAAAAAAAAAAAGGATAAGTTAGAGGAGTCTGGATACAGTTAAAAGGAGAAAAAGGGGTAGAAACAGCCAGATAGCTGTGTGTGGGGGGGTCATACTCATGACTGTTGTGCATCCAGCCTACCACTTGAATTGACTCTGCTAATAAGGGATTTTAGAGGCTGATGGCACTGCTGAAGGTCGCTTTGGATGCATAGCAAGTATCTGTGAGCTGAGGGACGATTGATGGTTGATTCAGCTTAGTGGTGGAAGTTCAGAATCAAGTTGAAGTTGGATTGGGGTACCAGTGTGGGGGGGGGGGTCAGGAGGACAGATTGGAATTATCCTGGAGGACATCTAGATTTAATAATTTTTTAGTTCTACATTTCCTAATTTAAGAGACTGAACCTTGAAACGTTCTCTCCCCTCCCCAATTCTGAGTAAATATGTAAACCTTTATGGCCTAATAAGGAGAATATATTGCAGTAGCCATGTAAGGCTGGCCTAGAGAAAAATTTACCCTGCTCATCTAATCATAAAGCTAAGTTATACGGTATTTGTTATATGCAGTTGATGTAAGAATAGCTTCATGGTATCGGTGTATGCTTGGTTTTTCTGAGGAGTTGGAAGTATGAGTGAAGAAGACACCCTTCTATTTTAGGAAAGTGTCCTGGGACCCCACTGAAGAGCCTGCAGGCAGGTAAAGCAGGCCCAGATTCCCAGGGCTCGGCGAGAATTTCAGAGTTGTTAAGGGTCTAGTCAACTAGGTTGTGATTCTGTCTCAGTCTCTCAAAAACATCCTGGATATCCCAGAGTTTGGTTTAATATCCAGAGACCTTTGCAGGCAGCTTCCTGCCTGCAGAATTTCTGCCAGCACAAATCAGAGACCTTGTCTAGCCCAAGTCCCTCAAAGCACTGAGTGAGGAATGAAATCAACCACAGGCTGTGTGGTGTTGGTTACAAAAAAGGAATTCAGGGTATCAAAAGCAGATCCCAGAACAGCATGAAGCAAAATGTCCCTAACACTAAACGAAGAGAATGTACAAGAAGGACTGATCCACGCAGTTCTGAAGGTGACATCTAGCCTGAAGGCAGATTATACATCAGGGTGTGAGATGCTCTCTTTGCTGGAACCAGAGACTCAGACCACGGCACTAAAGATTCAAGGGTGACCCACACCTACATTCCTTTACAGGCCTCACCTGTCTCAGGTATGTACTCAGAGTACAGCTAAAAATAACTGCAGAAACTTGAGATCTGGGAAATAGCAACCAGCCGTCACACCTAGGGTAAGGAGCTGGCTTGGGCCAGGAGGGAGGGAGCAGGAAGGGAATGCGCTCAGCGGGAGCATAGGCCACCTCTAGTGTCTGTTCAGATTCTCAGGGCTTTTGTCTGCTCATAGTCTTCTGTTTACCTGATACCTTCCAAAAACAAAGCATGTCCCCTCACCACTGCCCTTCAATAAGCTGTTGATGCCATCAAGGGGTTGGAAGGAGCAGGAAGCGGGTGGGAATGCAACAGTTTGGGAAAACTTAGTCAAGAGACCGGTTCCCTCTGTTGCTGTGTGACCTTCTAAGTGTTTCTGAACCTCTCTGCTTTTTTTAAACTCTCGTTAGTGCAGAAATGAGACAATTTGTGCTGTCAGCCTCACTTGAGTCTGGAGCGTAGTTTATAAAATTCTGTTCTCCCCATCCATCTGCTGTGTGCCACCTCCCAGCCACTGTGCCAGATATCCGAGGCCAGTGCTGAAGAGGAGATCAGATGTCCTTGCAGAGCTCAAGTTTAGCACTGTGTTGTGATTATGCTTGCTACCCATGGCTTATTGGTGGATGTAGCTAACATCTTCCAATACCCAACACACAGTGGATGCTCAGCACCCACCGTTAGCTGGAACCTGCTCCATGCTGGAACTTTGTGGTGCTGACCCCAGCTAGTCAGACAGATCTGGCAGATAGATACTCGTGTTCCCCTAAGGGCTGTGGAGCCAGCCGGCCACGTCACCCTTTTGTAGCTCAGAGATTTTGGGCACATTATTCAGTCTTTCTGAATTTAAATCTCTTTATCTGAAGAATCATAGTACCTACCTACAAGGTTGTGAAGTTTAAATGAGCTGTACTAAGGCTCATGATAGTGATTCACAGGTGTTTTATTACTGGTTTTACCATTTTAATTTTTACAGTTGTAGGGGTGAGTGACTTGCTAGGTCATATGGTTGGGCTATGCTGAGTAAAAATTTACAACCAGATTTGATTCCTAGTTAGCTCTTTATACTGAATATGTACATAATTCCATATTATATTTTTCACTTTATAAATGCTTACTGAATAAATGATGAGGCATAATTTATAGAATTTTTCTTCCTTTGGAAAAAACGTTCTACAAATAATATTAAGTGTTAACACCAGGAAGCTTTCAGAATGTAGTCTGTGTTTTAAATTGACACCAACCATGTGAGAGAACAGTACATTTTTATTTTTACCAGTAGATGGCAGAAGGAAGAAAAGATTACCTCTATGGGAAAAGAGTTTTGGATGCTGGCCAAAAGAATGATTAACTGGGCAGAGACTGAGCCAGTGACAGGCTGAAAGAGCTTTCGGTGTAGTGTGTGGCCTACAGTGACTAATGGGTAGTGGTCAGGGTGGGTCTGAGAACTACCTGCAAGGTATCTGAAGGTGTCAACCTTCCAGAAGTTTGGTGACGTTCATCCAAAGATGGGGACTGAGGAAGCTGAAGTCGGCTAAAATCCAGACACCAGAAAGAGTTCAATAAGAAAAAGGTTGTTGGGCACAGTGACATGTTATAATTCCAGCTACTCAGAAGGCTGTGGCAGAAGCAACCCAAGTTTGAGCTCAGCTAGGGCAACTTAGCAAGACCCTGTCTCAAGAAATAAAAGGGCCAACTAAATAGCTCAGTGGATTAAAATACCTGCAAACAGGTGCAGGGGCCAGAAGTTTGATCCTGGCGCCACTTCCCTGGGTGCGCTCAGATGGCAATTGAGACTAGGCATGATGGTGCTTGCCTATAATCCCAGCTCTTGGGAGGCTGTAAACAGGTGGATCACTACGTATCTGATCTAGTAGTGGGACCCTGAACACCTTATAGACCCTTCCCTAAAACGTCTGGAGACATAATTCAGTGGTTCAGTGGTTGCCTGGCATGTAACAGTTCCTGGACTTCCTTCTCCAGTACCAATAAAAAATAAGCACATGTACAAAGTCTGTTGATTCCTATTCAGTTGTAAGCAGACTTACTCTTTCTGAAGTCTACCCTTCCTTCCTGCGAGGTAGGTAGATCAAGTCTGTGGCTCTCTGATTCTTTCTTCCTCTACTACTCCATCCCAGCCTGCCATTGGGGAACACTGACAGCACCCTAAGGCGTAGCCGTTATGTGTATAGATTGCTCCATTTATAACTTTTCTTTTTCTTTTGTGGTACTGGGGATTGACCTCAGGGCCTTGTGCATGCGAGGCAAGCACTCTGCCGCCCTCCCACTGCAGCCCTGTCTTACTGAGCAGTTGGGTAGGCTTGGTTGGCAGCCATCCAGGCTTGGTGCTGAGGAGCTGTTGAGCCAAGGTGTTTTTTTTGTCTTTGGTCTAGTGTGATGGGGAGGTCTGGCGAGATGGCTCAGCAGTCTAAAGCGCCTGCTTAGGCAAGCCGAGGCAACTGTAGGGACTGTGGTTTGGTCCCTGGCACCACATGCTGTGCCAGCCTCTCCCCCAGGGCAGGCTGAGCTGGCTGTAATATAAATAAATAAATAAATAAATAAATAAATAAATAAATAAATAAATAAAATAGAAAATAAAGTGATGGGGAATTGTCTTACTGATTCAAAGCAGTAGTGGCAGCAGTCAGTCCAGGTCAGCAATACTGTACTGGGGTATGGGTCTGGGGTGTTGGTCAGGGGCAGTGTGTAGGTAACATGCGCAAGGCTCCAGGTTCAATGCCCAGCACCCCTCCCCACTGCCTACCAAAGAGAAGACATGCTGATGATTTTACTCCCATGACTTGAACACCACCCTCCTCCCACCTGTTGGAAATGAGCTCCCAGACTCAGTTTGTCAGTGCAAATAATAAAGCACTCAGACATCAAGAAATCTAAGCCAGAGGGCTGGGACTGTAGCTCAGTGGCACAGTGCCTGCTTGGCAAGTCCTGAGTTCAGTTCCCAGTACAAAAAAAAGTCAAAGTCAAAGAGATCTCAAGCCAGAGATAACAGCCCAGTAGCACAGTGCCTGCCTTGTGAGTTCAGTTCCCTATAGCCCCCACCCCAGGAGAAATTTCAGCAAGGCTTTCACTTTTGCAAAAGGGTGCAAGTCTGCCTCAACAGTGAGGCAGGAGTGTTGGGATTTATCACTAGCAGGAGGAGCCCCTGGACTTTCCTCCCTTTCTGGTTTGGAGGTGCACAGTTGGTCCTGATTGGCTAAATCAGATGGTGCAAGAAGAATGTAAGGGGGTGCTGAGGGAAAGGGCAAGCAAAGCAGAGGCGGATGTGGAGACCAGAAAATCCTTGGCCTGTGCTAAGTTCTTTTGGTCTGAGCTGTGTCCCCAAGACTGGGACCAACCAGACGTTTTCTCTTTTCGTGTTTTTTTTTTTTTTTTTTGCGGGGCTGGGGTTGGAACTCATGACCTTGCACTTGCCAGGCAGGCACCTGTGCCACGGAGCTATCTCCCTGGCCCTAAGCCAGACGTTTTCTATAACCGAAATGTGTTCAGGGAGGGCTGTCCAGGTGGACTAGAGTTTAAGATGCAGTGCTTAAGTTGGAGAAAAGGCAGAGCTTTGTGTTTCCCACACATCTTCCGCATTCCTTTGGGCCAGGAGTATTTCTGCACAACATTTGACATGGTCGAAACTCTCTAGCCCTCACTATTAAATCCACTGCCAACTTCAAAGCCACAACCATGTTGTGTTTTCTGGGTGGGTCAAGAGAGCAGGGTCTATTGTAAGATTTCCTTTTTGACATTTTTTCTTTTTTAATTATGATCGTGGTTATTTCTTAACCACTGATGAAGTTCGCACAGGTTGTTGAGAGCCGGTGTGTGGTAGGTATTTCAGGGTGCCTGGCACGTACTACTTCATGTACTGGCGGGAATGACTCATTTCTTGAAACCATGGAACAGAAAAACTGACATTTGTGACACTTGAAAAATGCAGTGGGGTGCTGGGTGTGGTAGTGTACGGCTGTAATCCCAGTACTCAGGAGGCTGAGGCTGAGTTCAAGGCCATCCTGCGTAACATAGTGAGACAGTCTTGGGAAGAAAAAAAAAGAAAAGTGCAGTGTGGTCATCTCCTATGCTGTCTCTGCAGTGGTTTCTCTAATTTGCTTAGGGTATTGAGGAATTAGGCAAGGTGTTCTTATGCTGACAATGTAAAGTTGAAATTTGGTCACTCTGCCTTTATTCTGGTTTATGTATCCGTGCTGTTAGTTTTGATGGACCTCAGAGGGCTGGGGGTGAGGAGAGGTGGGGAGGGGCCCTCTTCACCAGTTTTGTATTGCCACCATGTGAACAGAAAAGAGAAATTTGACAGGGATTCTGCCATAATATTTACCACAAACATCACACAAAGTCAAGAGTTTTAGGATTAAGAGGACTTTGGTGACCAGCCAGAATTTGTTAATGATTCCTTGGAGGATACTTAAGTTTTAAAATTTGTGTTTATTTTATATGTGCCCACATATCATAGCATTTTTGACATTAAAACAAATTCCCCGCATTAAAAAAAAAATTTGAAAAGAAGTTTTATGTAACAGAGGCCGGGGGCAGGGACAAAATGCTTTTCAGACCAGCCCCTTCAACATGGAAGCCTCCTTTTTGGGAAGAATGGCAGGAGATGGGGTTTGAATTTTCTGAGGACTGTCAGGGAGGCATGTGATCTTCATTGCTGCGGTGTCTGCATCCTGTGAGCCTCTGATCAAGGTGTGATCACTAAGGACAGGTGTAGATGGGTATCGAACAGCAGCACCAAGGTGAGGTTCCGGCCGAGAGGTTATGACCTGGGTGCGGTGCCCGGAGACAGAAAAGGGGAAAAGGACGTCATGCTAAGGTTTACAGCTGCACATTGGCCTCTGTGTTTATGGTACCTGAGGCATAGCCATCATTTCTTGCTCCTTCTGCTCTCTAGACACCTTGACTCTTGTGCTGGGGAGTGGCCTGTGACTCATTTCTCTTCCCTGTGACCCAGAGGCGTATTTTGGTGTGAGAGGTGGGGACGGGCATCCAGGAGAAAACAGATGGCGTTACAGTTTATTGGGATGCAGAAGGAAAGTCCTGGAACTTTGTTATTAATTAATTAATTAATTTATTTATTTATTGTCTTTTTGAGACAGGGTCTCACTACACAGTTCAGGCTGGCCTTGAGCTCACTTTTATAGCCCAGGCTGGTCTCGAACTCACACTGATCCTCCTGCCTCAGCCTCCCAAGTGCTGGGATTATAGGCGTGCACCACCATGCCCGGCACCTTGTATTTATTTTAACTTTCTAGAAGCTTGGACTTGTAGTGATCCTCATGTCTCAGCCTCCCTAGTGCTGGGATTATAGGTGTGTGCCACCATGCCCAGTTTCAGTGGCCAGCATGGAGTCCCTGTTGTTCCAGGGCTAACACAGCATGCAGTACCGGGGATTAAACCTAGGTCCTTGTGTTTGCTAGGCAGATACTTACACCAGTGAGCTATCTTTCCGGGTCCTTATTTACCCATTCTATTTTTATATTTTATAATGTATAAGAAGTATCACTATAGGCTGGCAAGATGGCTCAGTGGTCTAAAGTGCCTGCTTACACAAGCTTAGGCAACTGCAGGGACGGGGGTTCGATCCCCAGCACCACATGCTATGCTATCCCCACCCCCAGGCCAGGCTGAGCCGGCCATAATATAAAAAAAAAAGTAAAAAAGCCGGGCACAGCAAGGCCGGGTATGCCTGTAATCCCAGCATGTGAGAGGCTGAGGCAGGAGGAGCAGTGTGAGTTTCAGACCAGCCTGGGCTACAAAAATGAGCTCAAGGTCAGCCTGAACTGCATAATGAGACCCTGTCTCAAAAAGACAAAAAAAAAAAAAAAAAAAAAAAAAAAAAAAAAAAAAAAAAAAAAAAAAAAAAAGAAAAAGAAAAAGTAAAAAGAAAGAAAAGAGAGGAAAATCTTTCTTAATTCTTTCGTTTAGCCCATTCAGCAGGGACCCTGCTCCGTTTTTGTTCGCTAGTAATAAGGAGAAAGCCACTCCTTCCCTCCTCGCTCACCAGATGGC
>PVKN010012247.1:0-20926 GCA_004027915.1 Capromys pilorides
TTCTCTAATCAGATTATTACATGTACTTTCATATTAAAATCTAAATGTTTTAGTTGGAATTTGGAAAATTTTGTAATCATATAAAACATGCACTTTTTTTCTTAAATAAATTTTTGTATGGTTTTCTCTTACTTTAGTCTCCTGGCCAAAATCTTAGGACCTGGCCAAAACTGTTCAAGAGATATTTTTTTAAAAATACTGGTGTCATAGACTCTTACAATCATAAAGCAGAACAAATGTTTTCAATTTTTGTTTTATTTTTGTATTTGTGTATATATGCATGTATGTATGTATGTATGTATGTATGTATGTATGGCCAGCACAGCCCACCCTGCGGCAGGCCTGGGGCTGCATGTGGTGCCAGTGACTGAACCATGTCCCTGTGATTGCCTAAGCTTGCCTAAGATGGTGCTTTAGACTGCTGAGCCATCTCGCCAGACCAGATTTTGTATTTCTGAAGTGCTCAGGACTCTGGGGACACATTAAAGAAATATTTCTTGATTCTCATTTTGCCTCCTACTTACTTGTTTCTTTATTTGAAGTTGGAATAAATACTGGGTTTTACACATTGAGTTAAAAAAAAAATCATGTGATGGAAGATGGGATGCTTGGCTTGATCTACTGCTGAGTTACAGTACATTATTAGCTTAGAAGTGAGAGGATCCTCTTTTAAGGATGCACATTCTGGTTACGTTTATCTGTTGACGTGCTGCATATACACTTACTTATTTGTTTTAATGTATTTGGGACAGGGTCTCACTACCCTGCTCGTAGCAATCCTCCTGTTTCCATCCTCCCCAGCGCTGGTATTACAGGCCTGCACTCCATGCCCGGGCTTGGTGACTGGCTCCACGCACCCGAGGGAGGGCCAGCCCAGCACATGGTGCCCAGCTCCAAGCCCGGTCCCTGCACTTGCCTAAGCAAACGCTTAGCTTGCGTAAGTCTGCTGAGCTATCTCACCAGCCCAGTTGCTTTTATCTGGAAATAGCTGTGTCCACATTAACAGAAGCAGATGAGTCTTGAGTGCTTTTTTGCTATGTGAAGCATTTGTACCAAGTGTAGATTTGGCTTTTAGAACAACCAAGGCCATTTTGCATTTTACTATATGAATAGTTCTGAACTATTGGAAAGTATTCTGGTGAATGTTAAAATAAGCAAAGGAAAATTTCTTTTTCTTTGTGGATTTGCTCCAGTGTTGAAATACTTTCAATGTGAATCATTCATATTTTAAAAAAATTTCATTCTTTAATTTGCAAATTTCTGCACAAATCAAATTAGCAACATCAAAGTAGAATGGATTTTTACTTTTATAGCTTTATTTATATAGTACTAAGTATTTAATAACAAACTTACTGTTTTCATTTTAATTTTGGCAACTTCTCTGAATTTCTAAATATATATTTTAATGCTTTTCTTCACTCAGGTTTAGCGCAGGAAAATACAGGTTGCAGAACAGTATTTGAAAGAAAGAGAAGAATATGAAAATACTGTCGTAAAAACAGCAGCATAGAGTGCCTGCAGGACTCAGGCTAGAGACTTTTCCACAAAAGGCAAATATTATACAGTGTACTGCATACTATGAGATGACAATTTTCTACTGAGTACACAGGCACACTCTGTCCTAGGCTGAGTGGACAATTTGAGAAAATTCTGATGGGACAGGAGAAGAGAGAAGGACACTGTAGTCGTGTTGGGTTTGCTTTCTGGTCTTCTCTGGTGGATTAACACCTGAGGTGTGTTTGGGAGGATGTGGCTAGAAGCCACAGTGTAGGTCCCGGAAACCAAGAGAGGCCGTTTTCTCCTAATTCTAATAGCTCTGTCTAGCGTGATTCTATCAGAATTGCCTCAACTTTCATGAAGCACCACGAACAGCCCTAGCGTGGACACATTAGCAGTGGCTGAGGGGACTCACGAATGGGTCTGAAGGCTGTTTCACAACAACCTGGTCATTCCTGCACAGTGCTAGGTGTGCTGCTGGTGATTCACGGGAAGGGGAGCGGGGAAGAGCATTCCCGTGAGAGTAGGGAAGGGGCACGTTAGTGCTGAGACACACACTCAGGAGCCACCCAGAGGACAAGTGGCTGGACCTGGAGGTCTGCGAGAGCCTGCCTGACTCAGCCTCACAGAGGCAGGCCATGGCAGGTACAGATTTCCATGGCAGAAGTTGACAGTACATGCCTCTCGTGATCACAGCCTTTGTGAGAGCACTGGGCAATGTGTCCAGAGGCACTAGGGGATAATAAGCTTTTACCACAAAAGTCGCCCAGCTCGTGAGCTACCCAGGGAAAAGCAAAGAAGGAAAAGGGAGAAATCTTAATACAAATAAATAGTTGCACAAACACATATGCAGCTTTATTTTATTTATCTATTTATTTGTTGCAGTACTGGGGACTGAACTTAGGACCTTGGACTTGCCAAGCAGGTACTTACGCCAACGAGCGATCTCCCAAGCCCTGCAGTTTTCAATAGAGATGAACTACTTGTGTACCAGGAAGGACATCTTTTTTGGCCATCAGGGGAAAGAGGAGCCGATGGGCATGTGGAACTCAGTGAAGGATGGACCAAGACTGCATTCCTATACATTTGAGTATGACTAAAAATTCTACACCTGACTTAGGGATTTTTCAAGTAGAGAATTCCAAGTTATGCTTATATATAGAACTATAGATTTAGTGCTCTATCAGTTAAGGTGAACTGGAAAAATTGGTTTCAAATGCTGATGTTATTATCTATATCACATTAATTTTGCTAAATATTTTATAAATGTATACAAGTTCTACTTGATATATATATATATGTATATATTCTACATTATAATTATATGCCTCATTTCATTTGAATTTTCTATTTATTAAGACTTTGATGATCAAGCATTAAAATCTTGTTTAAAACTGTATTTCTGTCCATCACCAACCCATTCGTATGAGAAACTGTCGAGCAGAGTATGGATTGCCCAAATCATTGTAGTGACTATTTGCAAAAATTGCGTGTTGATCATCAGCATGCTGTTCTCCCATTTAGTTCAGCTGGACTCCAATCAATTCTCCCAACCTCTCAACTACAGCTCCTCTCCTGAATTCTCTGCTAATTCATTCATGTGGTTGCACAACTAGATACATTAAAACCAACTCCTTACTAAGCTCGTGTGTGTGTGTGTGTGTGTGTGTGTGTGTGTGTGTGTGTGTGTGTGTTACAGAGGACTGAACTCAGAACCTTGCACTTCCCAGGCAGGCACTTATGCCACTGAGCTATCTCCCTGACAAACCACCTCACAAGCAATGAAATCATTTTCTCCTGCAGACAAGTATTAAGAAATATTAAAAAGAAAAAAGAAAACAGCTTCTTTAGCCTGGATGCAGAGCTCCTGCACTGCAGAGCTGGTTGACACCTAATAGCTAGCCAGCATTAAACAGCATCTATAGAAATAAGTGGATGTTTAAAAATCTTCGCACTTATTACAACTATGGGATAAATATGTGTAGTCAATACATGTGTTTCTAATTAGGGACCATACTGATAATTTTACAATGGCCTTTATCTTCAATATTTTTACTTTCAAAGATAAGACTCATTCCTGCTTCTGTCATTTTCCCATATGAATTTAATTAGTGTAGCTTTGTACCCAATTCTATCTCTATAAAAGCGTTTTAACCTTCCTTTGCTGATTTCATTCCTGAGGAAGCAGGTGGCATGTCTTTGTCTTTCATGCAGTCTTTGGCATATTTCATTATGTGATGAGCTCTAAAAGGTGCTGAGCAAAGGGCGTGCTGGTGAGCTTAGGGCTGTGGTCAAATCCTCACGCCGGTAAGGCAGAGGTGGAGTTTGTCTGTCTCTTCCACATGAATGAAAATAGCACCAAGCCAGAAACCTTTGTTCTCTTCACTGACATCCTTAAAGCATGGAAAGGAGTAGTAGATGCACAGTGATGCTGCTAGCAGTTTATGAATCCCATTGTAGTGAGGGTTCCCACTGCCCCCCAAATCTAGTATTTTAAAACTTGGTCTCCATGTTTATTATTGAGATATGGAACTTTCAAATAGGGAACCAGGGGGAGGTAGTTAGGTTGCTGGGGTGTGCATCTGAGGGGTGTAAAGGAATCTCAGGCCTTTCTTCTCTCTCTCTCTCTAGCCTGGAGATATGTGGGTTTACTCTGCTTCCACTGTTGTCTTTGGCTTTCAGGGACCCACTGACCATAAAACAAAGCTCCAAGAAGTGTGAGCCCACGTAAACCTTTCTTCTTTAAAAGTAATATCATGGCTGTTCATTATAGTATTGCAGTGTTGACTAATAAGTGTATTATTGAAATAACTCCTTAGAAAACATTTCTTGGGCTGGCAAGATAGCTCTGCAGACTGAGCACCTGCTTAGGTAAGCACAAGGACCATGGTTCAATCACAGGTGCTGCAAGCTGCACGGGCTGAGCCCATTGGGTGTGTGCTGAGCCAGCAACCAAGTCCGGGCAAGGTGGTGCACGCCTGGAATCCCAGCACTGGGGAGGCTGAAAGCAGGAGGATCACGATGAGTCCAAGCTGTGTAATGAGGGCCTATAACAAATACATTACAAATAAATAAATAAAATAAATGATTTCTTAAATACACATATAAATATAATGTCCTGATTAGTTTTAATTATGTAATTCCAAACCTAAGAGATTCAATAATTGTATTTTTTTTTAATTCAACCAAAAGCAAATTTCTTCTAAATCTGCTTTTGTTTACTCCAGTTTTGCCTCTTACTTGTCCTGTTTATTTGATCTTAGCAAATTGCATTACTTTCTCTAATGTTAGGGAACAAACTTTAGACATTGAGTTATAAAATTTCATCACAGTTCATCTTGGACAACATAGTCGGACAGTAACCTGGTGGAAGCGTGACCAGTGGGCACTCACTGAATGAAGGCATCCGAGGAGAAAGCCTCCTCCGACCTTAAATGCATGACCTCCCAGAACCTGCTGCTTTCCTCCTCCGTGCTCCATTTCTCTTCCTTGGCCTAGTGTTTATTGCCTTTTTTCAGTCTTAAATATTCCTTTCTGCGTCAGTGCCTCCTTCACTGGCTAAATTTTCTCTACCCTTGTTTGAATTTGGAGTCTTCCTGGACTGAAGATTGACTGTACTTTCCTGCCTGTTTTAAATTTCTAATATTTTTGAAATTCCTCCAAGCATGGTGAATATTTTTCTCACTTTTGTGAGGAATGATCATTTTGTAATGGGAGAGCCAGAGAGCATGGTCCAAGCTTCTGTTTTCCTTTTCCACATCTGAAATATGCACTCTCAAGAGCTTACCAAGCCACGAGGAAATCTCAGGCCTTTGCAATGCAAGGCAAGGCTTGGGAGTTGCTGATATTAAAAATACATTTTAAAAATTAAGCTTTCAATTTTCTTGTGAAATTTCTTAATTTTAGATACTGGTTTCAATTCAAGTGATTTTTTTAAAGAAAGATATTACTAGTTAGGCCAGTGGGATCCTTACAATACAAACCTTGCTAAAGTTTGCCATACTGTTACTTCCACTGTACTGTATGACTTGATCAGTGACTTGGTCTGCAATATTTGTTTTAATTTATTTTTTGATACAAAGTCTCATTACATAGTTCAGACTTATATTGTCTCAACCTCTTCCTCCCGTCCCAGCCTCCGCAGCCCTGGGATATAGGCATGCACCACCACCCCTGGTTTCAGGGCTAGCATGCATGCAGTACTGTGGATTGAACTAGGGACCTTGCACTTGCCAGGCAGGCCCATGTGCCTCTCAGCTATCTTTCCAGTCTGGTCTGAAATATTTTTAGAACTTCTGAGTTTTGTGATGATAATTTGCTTGTGATGCACATAGTTTATTTTCTCTCCACTTTGTAATAACATATTGAAGGAAGGTGACTGATTTTGTGCTCACCAAATATTTTTATTTTCTTCCTCTTCTTACCTACCAGTTTACAAGTTCCTAGTGTTGCCTTTTGCTAAGAATTATCCTATCTTTAGTTGTGGACAAAGAATAAACAACACCTAACCTTGGTACATCTTGCACTGAGCATGAGGGGCTTTTCCTGAGAGATGGCCTTGTATACAAGTGGTCCTGATTGCCTGACTCTTCCCTCACTCATGAGTCCAGCTTCTGCCCAGTTTTCCAGGTTGGTAGTTCTCCCTGATCTCCATATTTGGCTTCCGATTCAGACTGAGAGTCGCCCCTTTAAACTCAGCTTAATTCAGCCTCTCTACTTCAGTCTTCGGCCCCCTCCCTCACGTGAGGCTTGGTTTTAGCCATAGAAGTGGTAGCATTCAGGGCTGAAGAGACATCTTGGTAGTCTCAGCACCTGTCTCGCAAGCTCAAGGATCTGGGGTTGATACCCAGTACTGCATACTGTGCCAGTCCCAACCCCAGATGCACTGAGCCCACCACTGAAACTGGGTGTGGTGGCATAAGCCTGTCATCCCAGCACAGGGGAGGCTGAGACAGGAGAATCACTACAAGCCTGTGTAGTGACACTGTGTACTAAATAAATAAAAGGTTAAAAGTAAAGAAGAAATAGTAGCACTCACTGATTTCCTTTCCTTAGGTACCACACTAAGAACATATTTTCTTTATTTTTCTTCTAATCTTTGAACCACGTACTATTTGTTGCATTTTGCCACTAAAAGTATTGATGGACCAAGAAGTGCTAGTGGTGGAAGGCATCTCCCACCCATGCAGTAGAGAAGTTAACATTCCACAGACTTCAGTTCAGAGCCCTGTCTCCTGCCTACCATTTCTAGACTTCTCCATCTTGGTTCATTTGAACAAAACTCACCAGGACATGGATGCCACACTGAAGTGCCCTGGTTTTCTTAAAAGCGAATGTGAGGGTTCAACTTCATTGTGTTACCTTGATTGGCTTAATGGTCTCCTATGGAATTAGGAGAGCACATCCTCTGTGTGTGTGGGGGCGGGGTGTGCGCGCGCGCGTCAGGTCTGAGGGTCTAGAACTGGCACCCGGCCTCTGCCTCCCCAGTCTTGCTCTTTGGTCCCGCCTCCTGGTCAACATGAAGCAAGCAGCATTTCTCCACCATGATGTGCCAGCCTGAGAAACAGTCCCCCATGGCCTGAATCCCTTGAAACTGTGCGTGCCAAATTAAGCCTCTCTTCTTTTAAGCCACAGAAATTCTCTCATCACAGCCATAGAGAGATGGCTGAAGCACTATCCTGTATTTGAAAACTACAGTTCTGCATCCTAGAACCCCGGAGTCTCAGACACAGTTTACCCCACTGTCTCATGTCTCAAAGCCAATAACTGGCCTGTGCTCCTGGGAGAGCCTGGCGCTGCCCTGGAATAGAAGAAAAGCTGAGTGGATGAGGCAGCAGCCGCAGGCAGCACTGTGTCCTGGGCAGTGGACACCAGCCCTAAGGGTTCTCCGGTAGACAGTCTGTGGCTAAGGCTACTGTGAGGTTTTCCACCACAGACTGGATTCATGCTATCATCCTTACTATTTTTTTTAAAAATTATTGTTCCAGTTAAACTCAGATCAACTCAAACCCTACGATCCCTTTTCTCTAAAGGGGGATCTTTTCACAGACTCAGAAACACCAGGTGCTGACAGACTCTGAACACAAATTATATGATTTTTTTGTCTTAATGATTATACAATATTTTTACCCATAATCTATGGTCAGTCCATCAATCATGAGTGTGTGCGTGCTCAAGTAAGGAGCTCAGAGGAAATTCTAACTTCAGCATCAGCTACACAGCCAGGCAAGAGGGACCCTTCCTCCTCCCCCTCTTCTCCCTCCTCCTCCTCCTCCTCCTCCTCTTCCTCCTCCTCCTCTTCCTCCTCCTCCTCCTCCTGTGACACAGGGTCTCACTATGCAGCTCAGACTCATAGCAATCCTTCTATCTCAACCTCCTCAGCACTAAGATCACAGGCATGAACTTCCACATGCAATTTCAAGGCCCTCATGGTGTGCCCAGGTTTTCGGGGCTGGCATGGCATGTGGCACTGGGAATTTAACTCAGGATCCTGTACTTGCCAGGCAGGCACTGATGCCACTGTGTGTCTCCCCAGCACAAGAAGGACTTCTAGAAAACTGGCATTCACTGTTGGTTCGGAGGTGCTCACGAGCCCAGCAGGCTGGCTCACAAACTTACTGCCCACTTCCCAACAACGACCTCCCCCATGACACCCCGACATTTACACTGAGAGTCTAGACTGATCTCCTCCCTCATCTGTCTATCTGAGGGCAGCCTGTGGGGCAGCTCTTCCCAGCCTGGGCAATCTGGCTGGGCCGTGTGAGTGGGTGAGTGCATTTGTCAAGCTAGGAAAGGAGAGCATATCTCATGCAATGGCTCATTAGCCTGAGCTGTAACTCCTTAAGTATTTAGATTTATGGTGTGTTGTTTTCCATTTGTACGACTGCCACAGGCTAAATGAACATACAGGTGGATTCTGGTTAACTTTGCATTATTTTATTGATGATTAAAGTAATTTAGCCCAAATTTCTTACTGGCCACTTCCAAGAAAAGGGGCAGGCTCATACACCATACTACCCTTCTCCCTATTAGAAAACTAAAAGTTATGTCCTCACTCCTTTAGTTCATCTTAATAAAAATAATAATTTCTTTTTGCTATAATAGCAGTATTGAAAGATAATCTTGACAACACTGGATACATTGGTTTACATTTAACATATATTAAGAGGAATACTCATACCTTCCTTCACTGTTATAAAACTTCAGGAAATATAAAATAAGTGGGTAAACAAATCATAACAATTTTAAATTGAAAATCAGAAGTGAGGAACAACACGTGGTGTTTTCAGGTCACGCATATAGGCAGAGCTCAGAACTAACACATAAACGTGTTGCTACATATCCAGGGACTGAATGTCCCTGCTAGAGAAACAGGGAGCCTGGTCAAAGGACCATGGGCATGAGCTCACCCCATGCTGCTGTCACCAGGTAGCTACAGAGGAGTACAGAATAAGGATTTTTACTGTGTGTCACATTTTAAATTTTATCAGAAGAGTTCATGATTTCCTTTACAGTGCTAATTTAGGGGTTAAGCAAAAATCACAAGTACTACACTTAATAGCAACATTTTTGGTCTCCCTTTTGAATCTACCTGATTTCTCTTTCGGTATTCTCTTTCTTTAGCTTTTCTCTGTAGACCCTCAAAGTTAGACTTGCATCCCAGTTTCCAAATTAAATGAAAGGACCAGTGACAATTATGCAATCACACAGTTTAGAAAATAGTTTTTTAGTGGTCTGTAACTATTTTGATCAGCAAATAAGTAATTTGAGAAGATGTAGGGAGTCTCTTAATCATGCCTGTGCAATAAGAAACTGGTCTACCAGACGTGTGAAGCAGAAGTGAAGGCGACAGAGGTCAGGCCTCCTAGCACAGCGGTCACTGGGAACTTCTCATGGGAAGGGGAGGAAGCCTCAGGTCCATATTGGTTGTAACTCACAAAAGGAGAATTCAATCATTTGCATAACACAGTTGCTGAGCGTATTTTTGTGTGTGTGTGCAAGCCAACACTGCATGGAAATAAAGAAAATCTCTACAGAAAAAAAACAACTCTCTTCTATGATGTGCTTAAATTCTATGGCTGTGATACAGATGATGAGCTAGAAAAACATATTTAAGTTGAATTTATTACCAAAGAATTTTCAAACAAGTTTGAAGATAAATGGTGAATAAATATAAACCAAATCATACAATTTTAGAAGTTGATATGTAAGAACTGTATTGTAAATCATGCATTATTTCTAAAACACATTTTTGCATGTCTTACAAAATTTAGAAATTTTGGAGAAAACATACAGTGAGAAGCAGAGCTTCTGTCTTATCTCTGGGACTCTATCTTGCCAATCACATTAGCACCCTTTCAATATTTTCTGCGTATACATACTCTTCAGAATTTATGTATCCTCCTGTTGTTTTTTAAACACGTGTTATTTACAATGTACTGCAAAATAATTTTTTAGAGCAATAGTTATTGCAGGTGGCTCTACGTGAGGGCACAGGAATTTTCTCCTTATTTTTAATGAGTTAGGTCTAATCTTCTGTTTGCCAAGCATTCCCACGCAAGGTAAATTCAAAGCTTTGGACTAAGTCTCCTGGGCTGACAAAGACAAAGGAGTTGTTAAATTCAGGCCCTTCTGGGCTCGCATAGAAGGGAAAGAAAACAAAGGCCAGAGGCTGCTGCTGCCCCTGGTCCCCTGTCCCATGCAGCCCAGAGGATGTCTCCCACCCGCCAGAAGACAACAGTCTGAATCAGGCACTTCTCACATCTGAGGACCTATGGAAGAAAGAGCATCCTCAAGGGCAGCTCTGTTCTCGAGGGTAAGGCCCAAAGGCATTTCACAGCAGGCCTGGGAGGGAAGGGAAGCAGTCCCAGGACAGTGCCTGTGACAGACAGCCCCATGGGTCAGGAACTCACAGTGATGCAGGGAGAAAAAAACTGATCTGGGGTTGGCTGGGGAGATAGCTGCGTGGCACAAGTGCCTGCCTGGCAAGTGCAAGGTCATGTTCATGTTCACTAAAACCAAAGAATGAATTTTAGGGACAAATGGAGGTAATGAGCAGAATATATTTCTTGAAAAGAAAGCTCCAGTCCAAGAGAGGGACAGGACGGGGGTCCCGAGTGGGTGTCTCCCAGAAGCTGTCGCTTCCAGGGACTTTTATAGAGAAGAAGCCGTGGGAACTCGCTTAGGTGGGTATGAGGTGGGACAAAGACTATGGTCAACCAATGAGATTACAAGTACCATTGCTCAGGTAAAATGGATTAAAATTGGGATCCAGTGGGAAGGCAAGTCACATAGCAAGCAGGCAAGAACACCACACATTGAGCTTGGGCTCATGACTCTTTACAGCTCTTTCCAGGTGATTGATACTTTTTAACATATCAATCCCTGATGCCAGCCCGTAAGTAAGTATGTAGTCGCTTCTGTTTACTCTTGTCTTGAGACCTGGCCCACGGTGGAGCAGAGTCTGTCTCTAGTTGGGAAGTCACCTTGTCTTCCATGTTGTCCTTGAGGGCTTGGTCTTGTCTGGCTGCCTATAATATTTCTACCTAATTTAGCTGCCTACAACAAGGGCAGCTCCCCCGCCCCATCTCCACCCTCCAGTTCTCTCTGAGTGGGGGAAAGGGGACCACACCAAGCAAACTGCCACATCCAGATCAGCTGTGATGTGAGCCTCAGCTGGGTGTGCTGTGGGGACCCTGGGAGGCGCCTGGGCTCTGCGCTGGAGCTGCGCTAGTACACACCGATCTGTTTGTCATCAATCATTTCTGATGTTCTTTTGGGCAACTTTCCATCATTTACCATTCCCACTATGTACCATATTACACACATTTGCTTAAAATTCTAGGGTAAATTTGCAGAAACACATTTATGGTGTGAAAAAAATTGTTTCTAATTTTGAATGATATATATTATGTTTCCTTAAAATTTTATATTAATTACAATGCCAACAACTATGTGATATACTTGTGGTTTCTTCATAGCCATAATAGCATAGCATATTATGAAGTATTTTTATTTATTTATTTATTTGGAAGGATCTTGTTATGGTTTGTGTATAGGTGTCCCCCCAAAGCCTCATGGTATCTGAGCCCCCTCATGGGGCTGCTTCTGGATTATTGTAATTGATTATTGTGCAAATGG
This sequence comes from Capromys pilorides, assembly GCA_004027915.1. NCBI lineage: Eukaryota > Metazoa > Chordata > Mammalia > Rodentia > Capromyidae > Capromys > Capromys pilorides. The sequence goes on from PVKN010012247.1 coordinate 11,638, forward strand.
ATGCTACACCTGCCCTGGGGCAGGTGATTTGCATTTCAGTGTAAGGAAGGAAGAGTAGTTAACTGCTTGAGCTGCTGCTAGCTCTCTTCCAGTTTGCTCTCTTTCTCTTGCCTGCAACCATGGAAGGTTGCCCTCTGCCATGTGCCTCTCTGCCTTGGAGCCAGCTGAATATGGACTGAAACCTCCAGTAACTGTGAGCTAAATAAACCTCTCCTTCCCTCATTTTGAGTGTCAGGTGTTTGTCCCAGCAACAAGAGAAGAGTAACTAAGGCAGATCTACAGGGTGTTCAGGGTCTCATTACTAGATGGGACTCGTAGTGATCCACCTGTTTACAGACTCCCAACAGATAGGATTACAGGCGTGCACCACCATGTCTAGTATCAGTTGCCATCTCAGTGCACCTCGGGGTAGGGATGGACGGCAGGCCTGGGGATTGAAGCCCGGTCTCTATGCCTGCTTGCAGGAGCTTTAATCTGCTGAGCTATTCGGCTGATCATAAACTTATTTTTTTCAAGCTCTATAAATTTACATCTGAAAATATACTCATATCACACAAGTATTTTCAAGTGTTTTGGATTTCACTTGAGTCTAGTCTTTGGGTTGTGGTTGTTTTCTAAAATAAGAATTTTCGTGAAAATATATTTTGCATATTATAAAATATTTTTCTTGCAAATATTCTAAATCATACATGTGAAAAATATGTGTTTAAGATTTGGGGGCCGGGTGTGGTGGCTCACGCCTGTAATCCCAGCACTTGGGAGGCTGAGGCAGGAGGATCGTTGTGAGTTTGAGACCAGCCTGGGCTACGAAAGTGAGCTCAAGGCCAGCCTGGACTGCATAGCAAGACCCTGTCTCAAAAAGACAAAAAAAATAAAATAAAAATAAAAATAAAAAAAAAGATTTGGGGACCTATTAGAGGGAGGTGAGAGCAGTTCATAGAGCACCGCTGGAGAGGCTGCTTGGGCGCACACAGAAGTCTGGAGCTGGAAGAGCCTGGGCGCCATGGTTCCCACGAGGCCTTGCAGAGGTCGTCTGGCTGCTGTGATGTGAGAGCCACCATGTTTTCTTACCAAATGTCACCTCATGCAGATAATAGTTACTTAGTTATTCATTCTGCATTTTAGGGAAGGGTCTGCAGGCTACTCAGGGTCTCACTACTAGTTTGGACTCATAGTGATCCGCCTGTTTACAGCCTCCCAAGAGCCAAGATTACAGGGATGTGCCACCACGCCCAGTCTCCATTGCTGCCTCAGGCGCCCTGGGGGAGGGGACAGCACCGCAGGCCCAGGAGATCAAACTCCCGGCCCCGCACCTGCTTTCAGGTGCTTTAATCTGTTGAGCTATTTGCCTGGCTCTCCCGATAGTATTTGAAAAGGGAGGTAGTTGAACATGACACAGTGAGCCCTATGCAACATTTGATAGAATACAGCTGTCTGTCCACAAGACAGCTTTGACAAGGGCCCGCTGGGGCTCAGGAATATGAACTCCATCTTCCTTCCAGGTGGCAACCTCTAGGCCTCCTGTATACACAGGCAACACATCACAAAAGGAAAAAAAAAAAAACAAAACAAAAAAACAAAAAACAATCAACTGTGTCGTGAGCGGCGAATGACAACATTATGGTAAAATAGGCTTTCACCCAGCTCTCCACTCCTTTTTGCAGTGGTGTTGATTTTGCTTTTGAGGAACTAAACTCAGGAGGTTTCATCTCCCAGTTCACACAACTGGCTAGCAGTAGCGTAATGATAAGGACATAGAACATCTGATGCACCCACACTGTGTTCTCGATGCATACTCTGAGGCCAACCTGGAAGGCCAGAGACTTCTTCCAGCACACTGACCTGGTCTTTCAGTTTCCCCAGTGCCTCCCTTTCTGTTATATTTAATCAGCCTCCTTCTATGGGTACTAGAGTGACCTAGCTGCACACTTTGAAGGGACTTGAACCACTAGAGCAGAGACTGCTTGAGAGGAACATTAAAAGATGCTTTCTGTCCAGGGAGCACTTCATAAGGCACCAGGACATCAGGCACACCCTTAAGAGATTGGTTCAGTCCTCGTAAATTAAGCACCATGGATGTATTTCCTTGGATATTAAATTGAAAAAGGAAACTGCCTGGTGGTGTTAGGTGCTTCTGTAATGTTGTTGTCTTCAACATTTTAAAGACTTTTTTGTCTCTGCTTTGAAGGAATTCTAATATGGTGTGTTCTCTTTGTGTTTTCAATCAATTAAACAAGTTGACAATGGGAAATGATGGATAGTCAAAGATTTTTAATTTGCAGCAACTCAAAAATATCTACCTGGAATCTTATGTTCTTGAGTTTCAGAGTGACACTTTTTCTTTTGAAGTTAAATAAAGGCACGTCTTAGCCACAGGGTACTGCATGAAGTTTAGGATCAGAAGAAGAGCTATCTTAGAGCTGATGATCAGGATTAAAGAGAAGCCAGTGCCTTCTTTTTCAGTCATCCATCTCCTCCTACCTGGATCCACTGCTTCTTCCATCAGGGACTGCAGTGGTCTCCTGTCTGGGCTTGCTGCCCTCTGCCCAGCAATGTCTTCCTGCAGGTCCAGGCCTCAAGGGGTCCTCACTAGCTATACAAGACTGCTGCTGTCAGGTACCGGGAAACACCCGCATCTCCCAAGGCGCATCTAAACCAACACTGCTGTGTCCTCACTCAAACTTTTGAGGTAACAAATATGAACAAGATCTGGACACATTTACTTCTAACAAGCTTTCTAGGGTTGCTAATTGTGCTGGCCTCTAAATCAACCATTTAGAATTATCATCCTAAAACATAAAATTATCTATGGCACTGTGTTGCAAAATATTCTGCAGAGGATCCTTAGCCAGTCTCCCATGGCTATCACTTTGTCCTTGATCAATTCTTATGCTATGGTCACTGTTCCCTTCCCCAGATGGCATGCTGATAAAATTGAAAAATGGCTATTGAAGGTGGACACATACATGATCAAAGACATGTATGTCACTGAGTGTGTGAATGTGTTAGTGGGAAACATAATATTATTCTGGCATAAGTAATGCATAACAAACAATTTGCAAATAATATTCTAGATAAATTTTATCATAAATTCCATCTAATAATCAGTTGATTCCCATAAGATAATTTTGTTGATTTTTTTTTTACTACGCTCTTTTATCAGTGGTCACATATAATCTCTATGGCATGTTATTTTACTTTTTCTACAAGTTATAAAAAAAATATAAAAGTGTTAAACCACAAGTCATGGGAAAAATAGGATTCAAATCACACAATCCTAGGTAACCTAGAAGACCACTAACTCATAATGTGTAGCAGTTTCCAGTGTCTTTGGTGTAAAATTTCTCCTCTGGCCGATTTCTAACTTTCCCAGCCGTGTTCCTCACCGTGGAGCTGGGAAGCAAGTTGCCGTTTCAGCAGAATCTAAGGTCTTTCCACTGCACAGGTGGAAAGGAGCCAGTTTACTTATTGTAAGTTTACTTAACTGTTAACACCTGCTATGCAATGAGGTGACTCCCAGAGCTCCTAAACATCAAGCGCCCGGTCCTTGGGAGCAGAGCTGGGCCCACATGCTGCAGGGCTATCACGCTGCGCTCCACACACAGGGAGCGGAGTGGTAGCTTTCCAGTTCCTGTGCCCACACGCACCTCCTGACCTCCATCACTGGGATCACTGCCTCCTCCTTCTGACACTCAGCGGTGACTGCTGCTGAAGGCTCCCACCGTGCCCCAAGCTGACCTCAGCTTCTTGCCCAGGGCTTCCCTCCGCTGTTGCCTCTGCATCCCCTTCTTCACTGACTTCTTCTGCCACTGGCTGAGAGCTTCGCCAACATAAAGACTTTCCCTTTCTCATCTCTGAGCCCAGCACAGAGCCTGGTATCTGTTGTACCCTAACCAAAGCATCTCTATCTTATTCTGTATGCACCACCATTCTATGTCTAAATTAAACTAAAACGTTGTCCTTGTCCGCCGCCTAGCTGCCCTGAGCCCTGTGGTCCATATCTGGCCTTACCGGGAATGCACTCCTATCGCCTTTCCTGAGCCCTGTGACTCTTCTCTGGGCTTCCCCAGAGCTGTGCTCTCACAGCCCCTGCCCTGACCTGGTCTCTGTAGCCCATATCTGGCCTCCCAAGTTGTACTCCCACCACCCCACCCCTTTTGCAGTTTGCAAGCTTAAAAACCCACTATGCTCTTGCCATGGCGCGCACCCTGCCACATCTTGCTGGGCGTACGCCGCTGGGTACCAGCTTAAATAAAGTGCTATTTTCCTTTTTGGACTTGCCTCATTTCTGAGTTACAACAGTATCCAGGAGGGGGACAACAGAAGCTGCAGCATTTGCCTGGCTGTGTATGTAGCTCCTGGCTGCCAGCTAGCGCAGCTCTGTGTAGCTTTCCAAGGACTGTAGAGCTGGGGCACTTCGTGGGGCCTCGTCTACAACAGGGTAAGTGAGAAATGGCCCATTCCGAAATGAAGCTGAAAAGACTGCTGATAGTGTGCATTTTAGATGCCTGGAGATTTTGTTTATGCTATGTATATCTTTGATTACTCCAGCTAATTGGAGTTTTTAAAGAGAAAATGACTATATAAGCAGCAGATTCAATAATGACACAGGCAGGTTGCAAGCATACACACACACACACACACACACACACACACACAGTCAAGTGGTTAAGGGACCAATTGTAGTGCTCACATATAGCTGGAACCTTCTGGAGGACCCCACCTCCCACCAGCATCTCCCCACCTCACATCGGATGCCTCTGCCTGTACTTCTTCCTCTGTGAGCTGTCTGGAACACACAGAGGTAGGGAAGCCCCAGGGCAAGCTTCTCCAACCCTTGGGGTCTCATGTCTCCCCATGGCTGTGACCACTGACTTTTCTCTGAGCTCTAGAGCAAGCGAGCTGGGGCCGTGCTGGAGGGCAGAGCAGACTCACCTCATAGTCGATGTCCAAGGCATCTGCCTCGCCCTTGGTCCTGAAGTGCTGCGTGTGTTTGTCCACAGTGAAGTTCACCTGCTTGCCCACACGCTCGATGAGGACCGAGTGCCAGTGCTGGTCATCCAGGAGGCTGCCCAGGGTGGCCGAGGGTGGGCTGCTGCTGAGCCGAGCTTTGCTGTCTTCTGTGAAGGAGAGGAGGTTTAGTGGCATCTGCGCCCTGGGGCAACTTTCGTGTTTGTGGCACAGGCCAGCTTCCTCTACCCTGAGGTAAGGAGCCCTTATCTCTCCTGACCCACACCCTGCTGGACTTGGCTGAGAGCTTGTCCAAACCAAAGGCTTGTCCACACGTTCAGCGACTGAATTCTAAGTCAGTTGAATTAACCCCCAGGCAGAAACTGAACCTCTCCTGGACTTCAACAACAATTAAGTAGTGAAAAGAGCAAAATCCTGATGCCCTCCAGAATCTTGACTGAAAAGCAAGGTTTTCCGCATTCTGGAAAATGCATGTATCCTTTGAGCTCTGTGTCTTGCACAGAGAAGTCGTATCTTGAGGTGTGCAGAGGAAAAACAAACTGGGGGTTTTGGGGAGACATTGGGGTTGCAGAGGTAGAAAACCCCGCAGGCAAAGGAAGGTGAGGAGCCGCCCTTCTGCCACGCTGTCTGCAGCCTATGGCGTGACCGATCCTTAACTAGGGAGTCCACGGCCTCTCACTCAATATCACAATGGAAATCACGGCCTGTGTTTCCCAAGTAAAGAAATCCGAGGCCCAGTGAGGGGAAGCACAGAGGCTTAAGCGGCGCAGCTGGAATTTACCCCCAGCTTTGCGTTGACTATTTTTACTCCGCCTGCACCTCAGACTCCCTTCTGCGGCCCTCCTCTCGCAGGTGTCTTCCTCCCCTACCTGAGCTTCCCGTGCAAAAGCTCACAACGTCCTCCCCCTGCAGCGTCTCCCCCTGAAAGGGGGGAGCAAAATGAACAACTGAATACAAATAATCGTTACTGAGTAATGAATGTTCCGTTCAGGGCCCGCTTTGTGGCCCAGCTAAGTGTCTCTCCTCTCGCCTGCCATGTGCATTCGCCACACAGCACTCCAGCACCCTGCTCAGCAGTGTGACATTCAGGGAGCAGGAGCTGCTGCGTCCCCGTGGGCTGCTTACTCCCACCTCCAGTATGGCCCCAAGTCACAGGAGTGCGAGGGGGGCGCTGGCACAGGCTTGGAGGAGGACTGCTGGCACTTGAAGACTCGCCCCTATTTTCTTGTTTTGTTACTTGCTTCACATCTAATGAACTGATATAATATTTCCCTTCTCTTTCTCTCTCCCTCTCCCTCCTTCTATGAAAACATGTTGTATTCTACGGAGATACAGCATGAAAAGGTCTGTGGGACTCTCGGCCAATGAGTCTGTGCCAAGTGTTGGGCGACACTCCGCAGCTAGACTTATGAGCTGGGCGTTGGCAGGGGGAGCTCCTCAGGAAGAAGCCCTAAGAGGCCGCGCCCTGCAGCTGGGGGGTGGGGTGGGGAATGGGGAAGTGGGGGTGTGGTGGGGGGGCTTCACCTTAGCCGTTAGCTGGGGCTTGCTGAGCGGGCTACAGAACGCAGCTTTTCTTTAAGGAACAGGAGCCGTGGAGGCGGTAGTGAATGCAACAATTCCGACTGAAATCCATCAGAGTCCTTTCTCAACATCTTCCCCAAGAAAAATAGGACCAGACCTAAAAGTTTGCTTCACAGGTTTTAAATACACAATGTTTCGGAGCAATTTCTAAATGTTCTACTCTTAATATAAATAAGGCTGAAAAGCTTTTAATTATTTTCCTTGTCTCCAAACTAATTTCTTAGCTCTTGCCCATTTATTTTTTTGACCCATTTGTGTTTAGCCCATTGTCTACTGTATGAATTTTGCAGTGCATTTGTTCTTTATTTGATTTTTTGGTCATGCTTTTTTGTCTCTTTATTTAGCACTTAGATGTTTCTGTGTTGCAAAGCCGTTGTTTCCTCTTTTTTTAATGACTTATGAATTTGTGTTACAGTTTCAAAGGTAATCTCCATTTTGACGTCAGAAGAATTTATCCAGGCTTCCTCCAATGTCATTTCATTAGACCTGGCTCCTAGCATACAGCATGAAGCACAGTTCCATTTTCAATGTTTAGATGACGATCAAATTGTCTGACATCTACTACTGGCAAATCTCTGAGTGATAATTTCAAAGGAACAAAGTACACCGCATTCACATAGAAGGAGAAACTCCAGCCTGGAGGAGGAAGTCTGTCACACTGAGCAGCTGAGCCTTCTCTTAGCAGATTTTTAAAGCCTACTCATCCAGACAGTATGTTTTCAGACTGGCTGTTGCCGTTATTCTCAGAGTGGTCCCTACCAGCCAGCATCCCCACGTGACTGGTGACACACATGGGACTTGGGAGGCCTCGGTGGCCTTGAGCTCACTCCAAGTCAGATGTGTGCCCTTCCTTCCTCTGTCCTCGCCTCTGTCCCCGTCCTGCCTCTGAAACCCGATGGCTAGGATTTCATCCCATAATTCTGCTCCTCGTTATTTTTAAGGTTTTAGGGAGAAAAATGTACCTCTTTTTAAATAAATAGCGCCCACTTCTTGCTCATGGAATTTAATGAAACTATAAACCTTAATTAGCGCACTTATCATTTTATGCACTGTGGCTCGTGAAATTTTTATAAATACATAAAGCAATTTGTTGACCTTTCCTCTAAAGTGAATTAACTTTGCTCTTTGTTTATTTTGTTCATTTACTTAACCAACATTTTCCTTTCTCAAAGATAATGTAAAACTAAATTCCACCAATCTTTTAGAAGAATATATGTCAAGAATTGATCAAGAAATTTTTGAAAGTTATAGCAGTTTACCTAGTTATCATTTTCTGGAAATCTATTCTTAAAAAATAACTTCAAACTTGGTTTAAAAAAATAAGTGGCTGATGAGTTACAAATCGGAAATAACGTAAAATAATTTGGAAAGAGGAAAAATATATTGAGTACACATACAGCCATCAGAGAGAACAGAATGTAGTCTGCAAAATGTCATTTAGTGCACCACCATTCAAGGAAAGGCGCGGTGCAGAGTGAGTGAGCCAGTCTCTTCTCCTGAGCCAACCAGTCCTGAAGGACAGCGCCCTGGCCTTGTGTGACTGTTTCTAAACGTGCAGGAGTGGCCTCATAACTATTCACGTGAAACCTTTGAAGTAATGACTGTCTTTTCTTACAGAAAAGGAGTAAGACTAAATAAAATGCTTAGTAATTTATAGGCTACTGATTTGAAATACATAAGGCAGCATAAGAAAATATAAATATAACAATACAGCTAAGGGAAAGGTGCAGATAAACATTATGAAGAGATAAAACTCAAGAATGAATTTATCTGAATGTTATTTTTCTCTATAGCTTTGGATAAACATGAATACTTGTAATGGTGAGAAAAGATTCATTGCATTAAAAATATAAACTTCAAGCTCCATGGTTGATTCATTGAAAAATGTGTACCAGTGATAGGCAAATTGTTTAGTATTTCCTGAATTCCAAGTTATATATATATATATATATATATATATATATATATATATATATATTTTTTTTTTTTTTTTTTTCCTGTGTGTACAAGTGATCAAGTCCAAGACTTGCACATGCTAGGCAAGTTCTCCACCACTGCCCTACACCCTCAACTTGCAATTTATTTTTAATCAAAAAGTGGAAGACATAAAATAAACTGCCTCCCCTTCTGGCTAACACTGGGAAGTCTCGCATTATAAACAGTTAAGTAAAAGTTGGTTGGGTTAAATTATTGGGTGCACAAAATATCTGTTCTCCACAAAACAGGATGTTTGGATGCTTCAAATTTTCTCTATGAAAGCAAGAAGAATAACAATACTAGCAAATATTTCATTTTACCTAGAAATCTTTATTATAAGACATCATTAAATGCTGGAGAGACTGTGGGGGAAAAGGAAGTCTTCTCCACTGTGGGTTGGAGTGCAGGGTGGGACAACCATTATGGAAATCAGTATGAAGATTCCAGAAAAAGCTAGGATTGGCGTTCCAATTCAATCCAGCTATTCCTCTCCTATGTATTTTTTTCCAAAAGAACTGAAATTACCGTACCACAGTAATATATGTGCACCCATGTTTATAGCAGCACAATTTGTCATAACTACATCTTGGAACAACCCAAATGTCTATAAACTGAAGAATGGATAAAAAGATACTTTTTTTTTATTCATCAGAGTATTATTCAGTTATAAAATGATACATTTGAGGATTTTGTAGATAAATGGATTCAGCTAGAGACTATATTGGTAAGTGAAATAAATCATATTGACATGTGCAAACAT
>PVKN010012248.1:0-20928 GCA_004027915.1 Capromys pilorides
ATCCCTGGTAACTAACCCTCACACCCATAACTCTGCACATGGCTTGTTCAGTGCTGCAAGAAAAGTAGGGAACAGAGAGTGAGGTGCTAAGAGCTTGTGCCTTGCAGGCCAGCAGGAGCAGCCTGGGAAGCATGGCTTCCTGTCCCCATGGACAAGGCACTGTGGCTGGCATGTGGGACCACAAGTATGGGGTGCTCAGCGCTGCAGAAATGCTCCCTCCCAGTCAAGGGGCAAAGCAGGCAATCTGGCAGCCATCAGCAAAGCAGGAAATGACTAGGCAATATCTGTTTCCAAAGCAGAGATGAAAGGAGCAAGGTAACCACAGACTCTCGGCCTTTCGGAGCCATGATACCAAGAGCACTCAGTGCAGCATGGCTGTAGGGTCCCAGTGGCCTGGGTGGTCCACAAAAAAGCTGGGCAGCATGGGAGCATGAGGTAAGTGCCGTGCTGGATGTGGAAGGAGTAGAGGCATTTCCTGCACAGTCAGTCCTTGCCTGTGAGGTGCTCACGGTTCAGCACTAGGTGTTGGCCATCTACACACACAGCTGCCATGTGATGCACAGGAGGAAGCCCAGACTCACAGAAGGGGTGGCAGTAAAACTGCCAGAGGAACAGGAAGTGCCACCCTGTGCCAAACCTGCATCTGACCCTTTGTAGAAATCATGTCACAGCCACCCTGAGAAGTGCCGTGATCATCGCTGTTCTGTAGTCAAGCACAGCCAAATCTAGAGAGCCTGACAACTTGTTTCTGGTCACACAGTGTGACCAGAAGCTTAGACCCCCCCACACCCCGGGTGCTCCTAGGATTTCTCACCCTGGGCAAGGGGAGCCTCTGGAGCAGAAGTCTGCTGGACAACAAGGAGGTCACCGTGCACTGGGCCCAGCAGGGCTCTGTTGTAGCCCTTTGCTAGTGGCTGAGAGAGGCCTGAGACTGGATGACATGGCTGTCTCTAGTAGGGCTGAGCATGCATATATCATGGCCAGGTCTCCCTGTCGTGTGATCCCTAGTGAAACAACCCGAGTGCAACAGGAGACCTAGGCAAGAGGGTTTATGGCTGTGTCACAAACACCGTCATGTTGGGCAGGGACTGATAACCCACACATTCCATGGTGGCATCCATACTGCAGTGACAGCAGTAAGAGAACACAGCTATGTGCAACAGCCTGGATGGACCTCATGAAGCTGAGAAACAGGAAGTCATTGAAGGCACAAGACAGGAGACTGTCCAAATAAGATAAAAAACACACCAAGCAAGGTTGGGCCTGGCGGTGCACCCTTGTAATCCTGGTGCTCTGGGAGCTGAGGCAGGAGGATGGCAAGCTGAACCCACTCTGGGCAATGTAGTGACTTAGAGAGACAGTGACTCAAAATAAAAAGACTGAGGGTATAGCTCAGTGCAGAGGCCTACATTCAATACGCTGTACTAAAACAAAACAAAACAAAATTAAACAAAACACCTCAAATAAAAAGCCATGTGTGGCATAACTCTGCTGTCCAGGGTATACAGATAAACTGCACTGGGAAGCAAGGGCTTGGTGGGATCAGAGTGGAAGCTCACCCTGGGAGGACAGCCACGTGGATAGGACCTTGGGAGGGCACAGGAGGTGTCATGATGCTGCCCTACATGGGGTCGGGGTGTCCATGTTGCTGTTCCGTGCCCCACATGGATGCATGCCGGGTATACATCTTTAAAGCGCTTGAATGCTTATGGACAGTGGGTAGTGAAGCCTCCTTTAAACTATGACAAAGTGCCTGTACCTAATTTCAAGCAATTTTTCTCTTCCAAACTCTATAACTTCGCTGGACTCAGTGCCATCACTGGGGATCAACCCAGTGTTAAGCTCCAGCAGTTTCTTGGAAAACAATTTGCCCAGAAATGCAGTCTTAGATGCAGAGGCTGTGAATTCCATCAGCCCACTGGGCTGCATGGCCCTTCTCTAACCTCAGTCTGAGCTGTGCAGAGCATGGTGGCCTTGACCTAACTTGGGCAGTGTCTGGCTTCCTGGCCAAGTCAACCCCTTGGTCCTTGGATCTCTATAAATACCTCCAATGCAAGTTCAGGCTCCAGAGCCAAGCTCTGTGTGGGCAGCCTTGGTATCTGCCTTTCCTGGGAGCACAGGCCACAGGGACTTGTCCTCCATGTCCAAATTCCATGACAGCCACTGGGCACCCTACTGCTCTTCTTCATTTGAGACATCTATCGTGTGGCCCCCTCTTACTATTACCATACATTTCAGTATCTTGATCTTGGTCTCCAGTTGCCATCCACCAGCTCCACAGCCTCACTGCAGCCATGTCCCTGGCTCTCTGGGCTTTCCTCTGACTGTATACCAAACCAGGGCTCAAACTACAACCTGCTTCATGCCCCTCCTCCTTTGACACCCCACACCAAGTCTCAGGGAACTCCAATTTCTGTTTTTTAATATAAAAGCGATGACACATGTATAGTACCTGGCATGTGGTAAGTGCTCAATACACAGGAGCTGCGAAGCTGTCTTCAAGCTCTGATGCACACACTTCCTGGCTGGATCTCGTCCTCCCTCCCGCCAGGCTGGATGGCTGGGACCTGAATAGAGAAAGACTATCAGACTTGGAGCAGGGACGGGGAAGGGAGAGGAAGGCAAAGTCACGTATCAAAGGTCCGGTGCTCTGCTATGGAAGAAAGGCCAGGACATGAAATCCTGAGGTGCGTGTCCTCCTGCAGTGACAGGCAGACTATGCCAGCACCTGGCGTGGGAGAAGGGTTTCTAAAGCTACACAGTCCACAAGTCCTGAGAGCTCTATGGGTAGAGACCTTGGGTGGCCTTGGGGTAACTCCTAGCTACCATGCCAGTTCTCTGCAGGGCCTGACCACAGCACCTGCAGAGCTGAAGTGCTCTTGGGGGCTACAAACTCATCAAGTCAAAGGCAGCAAGCAGTGTCCTGACCTGGCAGAGCTGGCTGTTCTGTGAATCACATCCCCGGCCTCTACTTTACCATGGGCCTGGGCAGGAACACGCCATGGTGCACACATTCTGTTAATTTCCCAAAGGTAGCATTGCTCAATGGCTGACAGGGCTGTTGCTAATGCCCAGCTTACCTGCTCTGGGATTTTCAGGGCAGCATGAGTTTTCCTGGGAAAAGAGGACAGGGACATGGACAGGCCTCTCCCAGCATGGCAAGGTGAGGTGGGAGGGGCCTTCCACCTGCCCTGACAACTATTCCAGCTCACAGGGGTCCTGGGCAGCTGCTCAGGATTCCTGTATGCTGCAGCGACAGGGACTGTGGATGCTGCTGTGTAATCAAGAACTTGCTGGTCTTGGCTTTGAGCATTAATCACTGGTGACACCAGGTCTCCCAGGGATGACATAGGCTGCTCTTGCAGGTGGGGGGAGCTGTCAGAGGCCCTCGGCTTGGGAGGCACAGGAATGCATCTCTGGAGGACACTTTCTCCTTGGTCTCCTCATAGCCTCCCTATGCTGTGGCTGGGGCAAGGGCCACACAGCTGCCTCAGATGGTGGCCAAGGGCTCTGAGTGCCCCTGCCCCAGGGAAGGCCTGTGAGTGAATGCAGGAGAAAACTGATAATCTTCTGCATTCCTTCAAAAAAGGAATGTGTTTCTTTGATCAGCCACTAGAAGAGGCTTCTTATTTATTTTTATATTTTAAGAAAACTTTAACTACAAGAAAGGGAAAACAGGTCTGCACCGTTGCCCCTGGCCCTTCTCCTTCCTGTCATGTGAACATAGGTGGGGGAAACTGAGGCACAGTCAACTGTGAGGCTGGGCTTTCTGCTTCTGGCTTTAGAATTCTGATTACAAATTTGAACCTTGGCCTTAAGGCAAGGGAGAACTCTGAAGATTCTTTCTTGGTAGATTGAGCTTTTTGAGATGCTCACCTTGGGGTGTAACTCAGTGGACAGAATCAGCATCCCCAATGCATCTGTACAATCTGCTGTGTGCTAGGCACACCGGGATAATTAAAAGCTCTCAAGGACTCCTTGATGTAAGTGGTATTACTGTCACTGTCACCATTTCACAGCAGAGAAAATAAAAGCCAGGAGAGGTTCAAGGTCACAGCATAAAGGTGGGATTTGGTCCCAAGGGTCTCGATTTCCCCTTAATCACTACTGTACAAACACTAGAATTGTTTGTCAAAAAATTTGACTTTCCAAAGGGTTAAGACCAGAAAGTGCATGTGCAAAAGCTACCTGTGAGGTCGCTTCAGTATGCAGGTGTAAGACAGAACTAAAGCCAGGTTGCAAGATGGCAGAAGTGAGCTAGTTCATGAGGAAGCACATGACAGGTAGAACTGACTTGCTCTTTTCTTTTTTCTTTTCTTTTTTATGTATTTAGTACTGAGTCTACAGTGTCTCACTGTACAGATCGGACTTGTCGCGATCCTCCTGTTTTCAGCCTCCCAAGTGCTGGATTACAGGCACACGCCATCATACCCAATCAGGCTTTGGGGCAGGGCCGCACACATGCTGGGGATGAACCCTTGGTCCCTGTGTTTGCCCAGGCAGGCACTTTAATCCACTGAGCTATCTGGCTGTCCCCCTTCCTTCTTTCTTAACTGGGGACTGAACCTAGAGCCCTCATACTGAGCTATATCCTCAATCCCTTCTCAAAGTTTTTTTTTAAGTTCTGAGATAGAGTCTTCTTAAGTCACTAAGTTGCTATGCTGGGTCAAACTTGTGATCATCCTGCCTCAGCCTGCTTGAGTGCTAGGGTTACAAGTATAATCCACACCGAGTTATACACTGTGTTTTGTTGCATCCTTCTGAGAATAAACAGAGCCGAGGATCACTTGATGTTTGAGGGAATCTCCACAAGAAGGCAGAGATTGAGAGGTAAACTGATATAAGGAAATTACAGGAAGCAGACAATGTACTGAATAAGAAAATTTAAAATCGAAGCCAGGGGCTGGAGAGATAGCTCAGCGGAATAAGTGTTTGTCTAGCAAGCGCAGGGTCCTGAGTTCAATCCCCGGTACCACAAAAATAAATAAATAAATAAATAAATAAATAAATAAATAAATAAATAAAATTAAAGCCAATTAATGAAGATCCACTGAAAGTCATCCGTACGCAATGGTAGGGCACTATGATGAAGGAATAAGGATGAGGAACAAGGAACAAAAAAGAAGGAGCTCTTGGCAATTAAAATCAAGGCAGCAGAACTTTTAAGCCAATAGATTTGGAAGATGAAACAAGAAATTTCTAAAGGAGTTAAATAAAGAAAAAAAAAAAGAGAAGGAATATAAGGGAAGGGGAGAAGCAAGTCAATTTAAAACTTCTAGCATCTGATAAAAAATGTCTGAGATAATCTTACAGAGATGTGAAAGAGAAATGATGTTAGAAATTGTCTTACAGACTTACTTATTTTTTAATCTATCCATCTATCTATCTATCTATCTATCTATCTATCTATCTATCTATCATCTATCTATCTATTATCTATCTATCTATCTGTCTATCTATCTATCTATCTATCTTCATTTGGTACAGGGTCTTACTAGGCAGTTCAGACTCGTAGTGATCCTCCTGTTTCAGCCTCTCTAGTGCTGGAATTATAGGTGTGTCAGCACGCCTGGTCTTGGTGGCCAGCTTGTTGTGGTGCTGGCTCAGCACTCAGTACTGGGAATTGAACCCGGATCCTTGCATTTGCCAGGCAGGTGCTTAGATTACTGAGCTGTCTCCCCAGCCCTCACTTTACTTTCTAACTCTGCATGACTCATACTTTAATTTAGTGAAACAATACAAAAACTCAAATAACAGAAGCAACAAAACATGCATCAGTGATTGGAAATATGGACAGTACATTTAAGTATGAAGAATCGACAGCGGCCTCTACTTTCTGCACACCGCATGTTCTGTCTTGTAACATTATACAGAAGTTTACTGTTGTGTAAACAGGAAGTGCTATGTGCACTGCACTTCTTGGATGTCACCTCCCTCGTCCTTCACAGGACCTAAGTTAGGTTGGTGTAATTAGTTTCCATTTTATGGATGAAAGAAGAAGTAGAATCAAAGAGTTGTAGAACAGAGAGAGATCTCATAGCAAGTAGCAGAGGATCAGAGTCCAACTCAGTCCTCCTCGAGGCCACAGCATCTGATCTTAACCAGAAATCTAAGAGCTAACACTTATTAAGCATAACCTCTCATTTAACCAATGAGATTCCTTGTTCTCTCAGTTCCAGATTTCCTTTTTTATTACTTTAATCCCTAATTTTTCAGGAGCACATCCTCTAGCACCTGTCTCTGAAAAAAGTACATAGTTGTTCCTATATGGTATGCACTATTCTATGCAGATAGTTAATGGTATGTAAATTATGTCATTTAATGCAACAACCCTATGAGATAATTATTCCTGCTTTCTTCATTTTACAGAAAAGGAAACCAGTACTCTGAAAGATCCAACAACTGTCTTTCTCTTCTCTGTGTCCCCAGTAGAATTCAGCAAGGAGCTTCACTCTAAGTAGATCTTCAACACATATTTGTTGGATAAATAAGAATAAATATCTAATCTTGAACAGAAATAAACAATGAGACTGCTGTTGCTTCAAATTCAGAATGCTGCAAGCCCTTTGGAAACAAGCTGCCTTATGGAGCCAGATGTCTTCTTCTCTCTTAGAGGTTCCCAGCACTGACGCTTTGAAACCAGAAGGGAGCCAGGAATCAGTTAGATAAATGCATCTCTGGTTAATTGATTTGCCTGGGTGATTGGAGAGAGCAGCTTGAGATGCAAGGTTTAATTATTCCAATGAAACTCAACCTAATTGAAAGGACTTCTGACCAAAAAAATGCTTAGAAGGATGACCTACTGCCTGTGAGAAAGGACTAAGGAGTTTACAGCCCTGAGGTGCTGCCTTATGGAAGAGGATCAGACTATTTTTGCCCCACTCCCACCCTCCACTCCCCTTAATGCTCCTCAAAAAGGGCACTTACAAGATCCTGCAATTCTCTTCTTTGCATTCCAGTTAACTTGTTAATTTTTGTCTATCTCAGCTGATTCAACTGAAATACTGACAGGATAATATTTCCCACCAATTAGCATGTGTGCAGCAAGCAGTAGAGCTTCACTAATACATATTTTGAAAGCAATTTTGTTCGTAGCATTAATTGAGTCCATCTTAAAGACTATATTCCTAGCCTCCCTTGCAGCTAGAAGCGGCCAAAGGACACAATTCTGCCTAAGTGGTAGTTCATAGGTGAGATTTTGAGGAAGCCTCCTTAAGAGGGAGTCAGGGGGAGAGCTAGGTGAGAAGAACTTTTTACTTTCTCTTGTCTTCCTACTTAAAATGTGAGTGTGATACTTGGAAGTAGAGCAGCTACTCTGTAACATGAAGACGAGGCCATAATCTAAAGATGACTGAATAGGATGTTCTAAGAGCCTTGGGTCATGGGTGACACTCTTGGAAAGCTAACATTTCAGTTCTTGGCTCATGAGAAGGACAACATCACTAGTATGTATAACATCTGCTTCTGTGTCTATTACTTGGAGGAGAATAACATCCTAACAGATGCAGGTTATATATAAAGCCCATACTTTGTAAGTCATACTGGTTCCAGCCACAGACAAAATACTACCCGACTGGGGAGTACTGTGGGGAGACACAAATGAGGTGCTACCAGTAGACACCAAGTCAAGATCACAGGGATCCTTCAGGAAAATGGACTGGTGGCCTGTACTGTCATCCAGGTACCAGTACTTCTCAATGGGATGCACCACCTGCTCTCAGGTAAGCACAGCAGAGGGTAAGCACAGAAACCACTGTTTCTGTGGATACAAACATCTCTTTCAGGACAGGAAGAAGCATTCACAGGAGGTAAGGATGGGAGGATGTAGCGAATCACTGATCCAAGAGACCTAGGCTGTTCACTCCAACACGTCCATCTCCCCAGACCCTGCTGCATGTCCCGACTTGTTCTGTGGGAGCTTTGTTCTTATACTGAGGCATCTGGTTTTGGAAGGAAACATGCCTCTTGCATTACAGAAAGATATTGTGCCCAACTTCCAGCTCTCGTTTTTCTAACAGTTCTGCAGGAAAGCTTTTTTAAAAAGCACAATTAGGAATGACAGATTTAAATTGTTCTGAAATGCATATCGATTTAGCACATTTCCTCTTTATGAACAGTTGCCCTATCTGGAATCCAGAGCTGTGCATGCAGCAGATGGACAGCTTGGTGGCCACTCTGAGCTGTGCCTGGGCCATCCAAGCAAACCCCAATCATAGAATGCAGTCATCTTCCTGGAGCCTTATCAGCTTTGATAACCAGGAAATACTGTCCCATTGTTCCTTTGATGCCTGGTCAGCACATTGCCCTCACCCTGGAAGCTGGCGGCTACTGAGACGACCTCCAGCTTTCAATTCATGATGCTTCCATGCTTTAAGGGCAGGCCCTCTGTCCTGGGGGTGCTCTGTTCCTCTGGTATACATCTTGGCTGGTGTCCTATGGTTGGAATCAGGAGTCAGCTGGTGAGCCCGCTGACCTTCTCCATGTTACCTGGCCTATTGCAGGTCTACTGACTCAAGTAGTGCTCTGAAGCACTGAGGACTGGCGATAAAACAGCTTTTTGTTGCAGAATCATACTTAGCTCAGAAGGAAGTGATTGGCCTGGGCTAGCCACTCTGCTCCAGGAAGGTGTCACTGCTTTCCTTGTGATTTCTACCCTCTTCTCCCACTCTGAGCCCTTGGTAGGAGGCCTTGTGTAGCCCTTGTGTGTCTCTCTTAGCACCCTTTAGCATATTGCTTATTGTGAGCTGAGAACATACAAGTTCCCTTCCAAGTCCAGCCTCGGGACCCCATGCAAAAGCAACCCAGACACAGAGCATATTTTTGTGCATGAGGAGGGAAGAAATGATGAGCTGCTTTTTGATCTGGAGAATCAGGGAAGTGGTGTGGCAGCAGCAGAGTCAAGACACTGGAAAGTCCCTGCCCCACTCCGGAGTGTGAACCAGCATAATCCTGCTCCTGGAAGCCTTTGGGGCCAGCTGTGAATGTGTGAGGTAGGCCCGGCAGCCCCAAGAACCTTCTCAGTGAAAAGGTTGGGTCCTCCTTGAGTTGCGTAGAAAAGGTCACCAGCATCATCAGACAAGAGCCCCACTCAGAGAGCAGCCCCAATGAGAAGCCAGAGGATTCTAAATCTTCCCTTTTATCTCTTTCCCTTCCCTCTTGTTTGGCATCAGAGACCCAAGGGGGCCTGTGACAAGGTTCAAATGGCAGAGCAGGCTGGCCCTGGATGTCTTTAGATGCCAACCTGAGGAGTATCTGCCAAGTCTGTCAGGGTGCCCCAGGGTAGACCCAGAACAAGGAGGTGGAGGAGCCCCACTATGCATTCCTTTGCTCAAAGAATTCAAGTGAATAATTCACTCACTCATTGGATTCAACCAGCATTATTACATGCAGAGGGCAGAAAAATGAGGAAGGAAAAGCAAAGTTTTATGATAAGGTTTGGGGGCAGAAAAACAAGACAAGGACAAGTGGGAGAGACTAGGACCCAAGCGACTAGAGCAGAAGGGTCCTGAGCCAAGCCAAGGAGGCAGAAGATGTAGCTGGAAGACTGCAGGTAAGAAATGGAGTCACAGGGGAGGAGCGAGGCTGGGAGGTGACTGGAGCCAGAGAGAGGAGGAAGAGAGGGAGGAGGCAGCCTAGACTGTGGCCCAGCCTCGGAAACAGAATATCTATGTTAGACCAAGTGCTTCCTGCATTCTTGCATGCTAGGCAAATGCTCACTGCTGAGCTGCATGGCAGTCCCTGCCTCATATTTAAGGGCAGGGACTTACTTAAACACAAATCCAAGGCATGCTTCGTGATTCAGCATGGGATTCCTCCGGACCCAAGGTCACCACCTGCAGCCCAGATGAGGCTGTTTCCCCATGTAAGGCCTGTCCCAGCCAGAAACCCATCTTAGGCTCCTTTTGAGGCCGTGGTATGTGGCAGCACACAGACCAAGCAGTGGCTCCTTCTGCCTTTATGAGATACACCAAAAATAGACTTGGACTTCATGTGGCAATCGATTTAAAACATACTTCTGGGCGGTATGCTATTTTATGAAACATCCGGGGAGCAGGTAAACGCAGTAACCCTTCTAAGCACATTTCTATGTGTGTGAAAAGAACTCTGCCAACTTTTTTCATCAATTGAGTTAGTAGCTGGGGAAAAAAAAAAACAACACACAAAACAGGGCTTGGATTGTCTTACACTGGAGCCAGTAGTGGCTTGGGCCTCCGGCTTCCTACTGCTCCCATTCTTGTCCAGGGATCTATGGACCCATAAGGTTGGAAAATGGTCCTTGACCATGGCAGAAATCTGCCAAGAAGGAGACTGCAAGCTTGACATGCACAGGGCTCCAGCTCTTCTGTCTCAAGAGGCTTTCATGTCAGGCCAACCGCAGGTACAGGAGGTAGTGGTCCTGGTTGGTTCTCAGGCCTCAGACTTCTAATTGTGCCTTGCGTTGTTCAAGGATCAAGATCAAATTGCACTTTCTCAGCTATGGCTTTGATATGCAGGTCCAGAGTGCATAAGAAAAAGGAGTTGGATTTCAAGGGCTAGCATTGGGAGATTTTACCTGATGAGCTGCTGTCTTGAGGTTGAGGTTCCTTCTATTGTTGACTGAGAGAGTCAGGCGGTTAGGGTGCCCAGTGAAGGGTCCCCATGCCTAAGGAACAGGCAGTCCCTGCCCTCATGAACTTTAAAGTTGGGCACACATAATTGGTGCAAAGTGATGTGCTTCCTCCAAACAAGGTAAGAGGCGTGTGTGTGGGGGGGGGGGCGGTAGGGGGAAGGTCGTCAAAATTATACCACTGTCAAACAAAAATGAAGTCAAAGCTGAAGAATCTTTGCATGAAGAGTTAAGGCTGACAGCTCCCTTCTGTGAAAAGGACATGGTGTAAGGAGATCGCTGGATCTGTACTCTGGCTTTGCCATTCGCAACTGTGTGGCTTCACCTCTCTGAACTCCTTCTGATTGGTCATAAGATGGCACTGATCTCTTAAAGGTCCCATGCCATACCAGTGGGCATCTGATCAGCATCACACAGGTCCCCACCCTCTCACACACCAGCTTCAAATCCAAGACACAAACCAGAAGTCCCCACCTAGGTGTTCTGCAACTCTGCACCCTGTAGAATTCAGGGGAATCCCTAAACCATATTGACCCTTTGGCCTGGGCTTCTGATGCGAAGCTTCCCAACCTGGTGGAAGTAGCATCTTTTAAATCTCCCATTTCCTTATATACCCTGTGGCTTAGCAAGCATTTTACAGAAGTAGGTATTTAATATTTATGAAGTGATTGATTTCCAATTGATAAGCACTGACTCTCTTTTCTTGTCATGGTTTCCTCTGTTCAGCTGATAAAACCTTGCTGTCCCTGTGTGTGGTGAGGGCTACAGCCATGACAGCTGCCAACCAGCCCTGCTGCCCTTGACTCATGTAGGGATTTTGCTATGCCTGCAGATCAGAGTCCAGTGCCAAATCCATCCTGCGGTCCCAGTTGGTCATGGGCTATAATGACAGGCATCGTTCTCCACTTCTGCGACAGTCACTGTGGCACCAGCCATCTTTACTGAGAAGATGCAACAGGTAAGCCAGCAGGTTCTGCACTCCATGGGGCCAGTGGTCCAGGGCTGGTTCTCCAATACTGCGTCCATGTCACCACTTTGGCCGAGAGACTTTCTACATCTTCAAAGACAGCAGCCAGGCTCTCCATGGGGGTGTTCTACATCTAGTTCTGTTGGTGGGGTTCTAATTGTTTGAAAACTGATAATCTGAACCAGCCAGAATTTGTGGGATTGCATGGACCTTGCCTTGACTCTACCATGGAAGGGAACAGGAAGGTCATGGTTGCATCCACACCAGGTGAGCTTTGGCACAGAGATTTCTGAACAGCCCCCACCCAGCTCCAATCCAACAGATGTGAGGTTGGAGGCAACAGCATCTAAGAAGATAGCCCAGCCTTCTCTGCCCTGCATGTTCATGCTTGAGTCATCTATCACTGGATCCCAGTGATAGACTCAGGGACCAGGCTGGGCTTCCCAGGAAGGGCATGAATAAGTGAGATGCTGGTGGCAGGATATTGTAGGAAGCAACAGCAATGTTTAGTGTTTGACTGGACGGAAGGTTAAGATGAATGCCTCAAAGTTTAGTGCACTTGCTTACTCAGCAAAGAGCCAATGGACAGTTTAACAGCACTGACCACCACCTCTCAAATGCAGGAACAGTGGCCTGGCCTCAGAGGTTCCAATCAGCATCATTTTCCTGCCTCTGCTATGTCTGGTGGCAGCAATTGCAGAAGAATCAAGCAGGATCTCTAGGTCCAGGGCTTTCATTACTGCTATTACCCTAACAATGAGCATTTCTATGGGGACTAGGTAGGCACAGAAACAACATTCAATCTGCTTCGAGTTTCCAGGCTGGGAAACTCTGCCAAGCAGATGCCATGGGAGCATGTTAGTTAAAATGCATTAATTGAGCAGCCTCTATGTTGGGAGTAAAATAGGTTTGTACAGCCAATTAAATGTTAGGCTATGAGAGGCAGAGCAGAAAGGAGCAAGAGGAGAACCCAGAAAGGGTCTCTTTACTTGTAGTTAACCACAAAATAAACAGCTTTCTCATGGAATGGGGCCCCACACTTCAATTAGCTCCACGCTCTTCTGTCTCCTTTAGTTCAGATAATCGAGGGTTGGCTGTAATTAATTCGTAGAATGTGCTCAGGAGCAGAGCCAAATGGCAGCTTGGAAGGCTGGTGGAGCCTCGCATTTCTCTCATGTGCCTCACTCAAGGATCTGCTCTAGCTCAGCCTCTTCAAACAAGACAGGATCACCCTGGGGCAAGTGGGGAGGTGGGCAGATGGCTCCCCACAGGCTGCTTCTGTGGCTGGTGGCAACCATGGAGTCCTCCACCTTCTTCCATCCTGTGCCTGCTCATTCCTTAGGGCTCTAAACCCCAAAGGACAGTGACATTTGAAATAAAAACATCTTAGCCATGCAATAGAATATTACTCAGCCATATAAATGATGTCCAATACATGGATGGACCTTGAAAATAGGATGCTGAGTGAAAGAAGCCAGACCCCAAAGGCCACATCTGTGTGACTGTTCACATGATGCTCAGAGTGGACAAATCTATAAAGGCAGAACATAGATTAGTACAGCTGGCCCTCTGTATCCATGGGTTCCCCATATCTGAGGATAGTTTAAATAGTCTCCAGATATTTTGATTATAGCTCATACAGTTTCCTGAGTGCAGATGAATAGGGCCCAGGCTGCAACAGCCTGGCTGCAAGTATTGCCTTTGGCAAAGACACAAAAACAATTGGGACTTGGTACCTCGGGGGATGTAGGAGTTGTGGGGCAGCTGAATTTGGGCTGTAGCTGGTGGCCCATGGTGTATCACTGGAGGACTCTGGTGGCTTTTCAAATGTGAGGGTTCTGGAGATGGTGACAGTATACATAGGACTCTCAGGAGTGATTGTCTGGGCAAGGACAAGGCACAGTGGAACCAGAATCAGGCAGAAGAAAGGGAGGGGGAAGATTTAGAAAGAGGACGGGGACACGGGACTTGTGATGGAGTAAAGGGAACAAGAACTCAAGAGTTTTATTTAGTAACCACAGGTGCAGAGCAGAGCAAAGGAAAGAGAAATGAAAAGTGACACAGAGAAAGGAGAGCTTGGGGGGTGGTGTGGTGTGGGCAGGCCAGTGAGACGGTAGGCAGGTTAGTGGGGGGAATGCGCGATCTCAGGTCGAGGCCCTCCTTCCTGAAACCTCTGCCGCTTGTATGCGAACCTGAGAAGCTTCCTGTAAGCTGCTTCATCAGTTTTAGAGCCGTCGGTGATCTCGAAACTTCAAAATACTTAGACTCACACTTTCCACCGATCTGGGCCTGCTAAAAGGGGTCAGGAGTTGAGTGCCACAAAGCATCTCGAAGTACACCTGTTCTACTTCCCAGGTAGAGCCTCTAGCTAGGAGTGGAGGCCAGTTTCTCTTCTCTCCTCTTTCCTCCCCCTTCGCTCCTCTCTCTCTGATCTACAGTGTAAAATCGTCTTTAGAGGAACTTGTCAGGTTGGAGGCTTGCTTGTGGGCGTTTCTTTTTCACTTTCTCTACTAAAACATGAGGCCCACAAACACGGGACCACGTCTTTCTGATGCTTTGTGCCTCCTGCGCCACAGCCGCGATGGAAATAACACCACCAGGGGCTCTGAATGAGGCAGGGATAGTACTTCATGACTCCTTATGTCCAGATACCATCTCTGCCTTCTCGCCATGCAGGTGAACAATGCTAAATCTGATGACAGCCAGGAAGCCTTTTATGGGCATGCTAATGACACAATCACCAGTAATGAAACGAGGCACCCGTCAAAACTGCACCCAGAAACTGTCCATCAGCATTACCGAACCCAGGGCTGCTGGGACCGCGTCTCCTTGCTGGTGGCGTGGGGAACCTGGCCGCTCTGTCATCCTCTCTCCCTTCTAGCCTGTGTGCAGGGAGCTTGGGATGAGTCAATTTAGGAAGCCAGGCTTGAAGGTTACACCAGCAAGAGCAGGCTGGGGCTCCACCCGGCAGGTGGTGACAGCTGGGATCAACCTGAAATTTCTGCATCAAGGGATGTTAGCAGCTGTATGACTTTGAGACAGTGTGGCTGTATCATTCTTTTCTCATAAGACCTGGCTGACTTTTTCAAACTGGTAAAGTCAGTTTAATGCTATAAACAAAGGCTGTGCAGTCTCTCAGGAGCAGATCTCTAGGGATTGCCAACACCTCTCTAGGCCACAGGACCCTGGCTCTGAGCTTGTTCCTCCTTGATGCTGGCACTGTCCTCAGGGAGGAGAGAAAAGGCCTCTGCTCTGGTAGGAAGGGTGTCCTCAACATATGGGTCAAGGGCTCTGCAGAGGATCCTTTGCAGCTGGGCTCCAGCTCTGTGCAGACCATGCTGGAGGGCGAACCAGGGGTGCCAGTGCCAGCTGCTGAGATTCCAGAGCTTGTTTAGGAAATTAAGGAACAAGAAGGGACACACTGGAAGCCACTGAGCTCATGAGTAGAGGCAAGAGCAAAGGGACCCGGTTGGGAGAGAGGGAGCCACAGCAGCCTTCAGGTTGCAGGCTGCAGGATGTAGCCACACCAGCGCTCCACAGGCGGGAACCAGAAGCAAAATGTACTCACGGCTTCTCAAACCAGCTGCGTCCCAGGCCTGTCTCCGTGTTTCTGTCCAATTCCCTCTCTGCTGCTTGTGGTCTGTGAGGCCCCAGAAAATGCTGAGGCTGAGGCTGAGGTTGTAGCTGTCTCCCCCGGAAGCCCACATGGGCGCTGAACTTGGAGGCTGTAGCTATTTTTAGCAGAAGGAGGGAGGGCTGGGTGGGCTGCACACTTCCTCTTTTTTTTCCTGAGCAGAGTTTGAGGGTGACTTCAACCCCATGGAGGAGGAGACAGGGGACCACAGGGGCCCTGCTCGGCAAGGGTGCTGCGGAGAACCGAAGCACATCTGTGGGGTGGGGGGAAGGGGGAGAGGATGGTGTCAAGGAGCAAAGGAGCGGTGTTCGGGGGCTCTCTGCCTCTGAACCCCACTGAGCAGGGAGTAGGGGTCAGCATACCCCAGGGAAGAAGCTCTGCGTGCACACATCCCATTCTATCCTCACCTACCATGGTGGGCACAGTGCCCAAGGCACCCAGGACACCCCCATCACCAGCACCACCAAGCATCCCTTGGGCTACAAGCAGCTTTCCCAGCAGGCCGCCTGCCTCCCTACCTGTCACTTTTGATTCCTTCATTTCCCCCCAACCTGTGGTTCGATCCAAAAGCTGCACGGCCGCAAGGACACAGTTCAAAGCATAACGAGAAGACACTTATATCACCAAGACCCCAGGGGAATCACAGGGCAGCCATCCCTGGAGGCCTCCTTCTCCCCCTTCCACCACACCTGTCAGTGGCAACTGAGCCTGTGTCCTTGGTCAATCTTGTCCTTTCTTGGACTTTAAGAAGAGAGGACAGTGTGCTCCTTGCTCTTGCAGGTCTGGCTTCTTTACTCCCAACTTCAGGAGCACCAGATGGGGTGTGTGCCGGCAGCTCGCTCCTTTTGTTTCTGAGCAGAATCCCACAGACGTGTGTGCTGTAGTCTACTGTTTACCAGATGGACATCTGCCTTGTTTCCTGTTTGACTGGACATTGTTGTACACGTCTCTGAGGGGGCATATGTTGCCATTTCTGTGGGAAGATGCTCTAGGGCAGGACATGACTCACTGTGGATGTCTGCTCAGCATTACAGCATTTCACTTCCTACCAGCACTGGACCAGAGACCCAACAGCTCCTTGGCAATCTTGCCGTTGCCTGGAGCATCAGATTCATCTTTGGCTCTGCACTCAGGGAGGGTGAGCAGACAGGCAGGAAGGACCTTCTCCTAGAGCCTTGGGAGGAGCCTGGATCTGCTGACATCTTGATTCTGGACAGCTGACTTCCATGCTCTGAGACGGTGTCTTTCTGTTGTTTTGAGCTGCCTGGTTTAGGGTCACTTGTTACATCAGCCCCAGGAAACTCATACATTTTCCCCTCCTCTGTTTGTCTCTGCCAGTCAAACTCCTACATAGATACCCAGCTCTCCCTTACCAGTGCTACCACCTTCTCCATGAAGCTTCCCCTGATTAGCCTTGTGTGACCCCACCCATGGGCACCTCCAGACAGGACCACCTTGGCTGAGGGCAGGGCTCTGCTCAGCTGGGTGACCTTGGGAAGATGTTCCCCTCTGAGCCAGTCTGGAACAGAAAGAAAATGAGGTTAAGCTGGGTCTTGAGCGTTGCTTAATAAGGGGACGGCTTATGACACTGTAGATAAGGAAGATCCACTGTGGATGGATCTTGCTGCCTTGCTGCGCAGGGCTCTGTGTAGCCAGGAGAGGGTGATATGTAGGAGCTCGAGGGGCTGAGGTAGAGGACGGCAACGGGTTAGGGTTCATTGTTCATGGAGGGCATCCTTGGATGCCTGGGGCTAGGGCACCTGCAGGCTTTGAGTGGGACAAAAGGAGCCCCTGCTGTGTGTTGGTGCGGTTGGGCCATCCTCCTGTGAGCGGCTCTGTGGCTCTGCAGCTCTGCGTGGTGGTGGTGGGGGGCATTGCTCTGACCCTGTCAGCTGCAGGCGGACTCCCTGGGGGAATGGGGGAGAAAGGGAGCACAGAAAGAATTTAAAGGTGACAGTCACAGTGAAGGATGGTGAACTTCAAAGCTGAGAGGGTCTCGGAGGTCATCACACCCACCAGACCCTATTTCTCACCAACTGTGTGCCCACAGTGTGCAGGTTCAGTGGTTCTTTACCCAAATCTCTTCTCATCCTCTTGGCATAGAATACACCACCTGTCATCATGTTGCCAAGGAGGGTGTGGATTGCAGGGACCAGGCCCAGGACCTCATGGAGGGTTAGGACGGAGACAGGGATGGATCTTGCTGCCTTGCTGATCTTTCTGCTGTCTGCATTTTTCTCTTCCTGCGCTGGATTGCTGATCACTTCAAGACCGAAGCGAACCGCACCGGTGACATCAGGAAGCTTAAACCCGCTGCACACGACTGAGGAAGCGGCCTCACCGCGTGGCTACAGGCTTTGGGAAAGGAGTGTTCAGCCCTGCTCCAGTACGTCCTGGGGACATCCTCTGAGTCCCTTCCCACTCTGGCTTTCCGATTGCTCCCTGAGGCAGAGATCATGATGTATAAATGGCAGGATGAAGCCTGGAGACCTTTTCTCCAGAGGAGGAAGAGATTCCCAGCAAGCACCAGATGAACTCGTGCCACAGGGCAGCCATGGGGAATAGGGATACTTGAGGCCACAGGAAAAGGCACCTCAGAGATCCCAGGCAGAAAGCCACAGTGACTGAGTCACACAGGAGAAGGAAGTGGCTTCCAGGCACTTCCGGCACAAAGCGGGGGCATGAGTCTGAGTGTGGGTGAGAAGTGATTTCTCTACTATAGCAAAATAAAATAGAACACATACCAGCTGGCTGTAACATGGCAGCCCTACAGAAGCTTAGGGACCCTATGATGGACACCCCGAGTTCAGCGAGGTGCTTCCTTGTCGGGACCCCAAGCCCCAGCCCTCCTAGCCCTCAGGAATTAGTAGGGAGCTCTTTTCCTTATGCTGTTCCCAGAGTGGACCCGAAAGCCATTCAGGACCTGGCCTGTTTGAAGACTCAGGACTCAACCTGGCTCTGGGGCTGCTCGCTTTATTTGTGTCTGCCTTGAAACTGTGGCAAGGGCCCTCGACTGCTGACTCAGCCACAGGAGCCCACACTCATAAACTCCTACTTCAAAAAGGTCCAATGATTTTATTTTCTGATCATAAATATGAAATTTAATTAGCAGCTTGCTGCTAATGAAGTCACCATGGAAGCCAGCCTAGAGATGCACAGCATCCCATAAAACAGAGAATGCCATCCTGTTAACTCTTCCTTCCCTTCCCCCCTCACCCCTCCCTGGAACTCTCCCACAGCTACATGCTGCAATGGCCTGGGGACCACAGGGAAAGGATAAGGAGTAGCTGTTGGCCCAGGCAGGGACTGAGGTGTGTTTTAGCTCAGGAGCCCCCTCCCTAGGTCTCCTGGGCACTGTAGCCACTAACTCTGTACAGTTGATCTTGTGGGTTAACTTAATCAGTATAATAGTTGTCCAGAGAGCTGGTAAAGCACCACAGGGTGTGTCTGAAAGGCTGTCTCTGATGGAGATCAGCACTTGAATCTGTGGACTGGGTAAAGAAGACCTGCCCCTCCCCATGAGGACAATGCCATCCAATCTGTTGAGGCTGGGTAGAAGAGACTGGCAGAGCAAGGATGACTCTTTTCCTGCCCTTGTTCTCAGCCCTCTGCACTCCAGGTCTTCCATATCATCTCCTCCCCTGGTTCTGAGTTCTCTGAACTTAGACTGCATCACACCAGTGGCTTTTCTGACTCTCCGGTTAGAGACAGTGCCTGTGGGACTCCTTGCCATCCTAATTGCATGAGCCAATTCCCACAGTAAATTCCCTTTTATCTGTGTCTCTAAAGATCCTATTGGTTCTGTTTCTCTGACTAATACACTCTGCTCTGATCCGTGCACAGCTTCCTTCCTCCCTCTAAAACCCCTCTGATGGAGCATTGTCCATGGCAGGCAGGAGGGACCCAGCACAATGCAGAGTCTCTGCAGAGGAGCTCAAGGAAAAAACAGCAGAGCTTAGAAAGAGCTCAGCTGCGCAGCTTGATGCTAGACGTGAGTGGGCGAACAAACAGCTTGGCCCACTCTGGATGGGAGGATGGAGAGCAGCTGGGCGAGGGCCATGCACGGCCCTCCAGCTGGCAACTTTCAGGTCTCTCCCCTGGCAACCCCAAGGTCAGAGGGACTGTGCCCTGCCTCCTTTGCACTTTGTGAAACATGAAACCTGGGACCCTTCCTGTTCCTCTATCCTCTGCCCTCCGTGTTTCTACAAAATAAGGAATTGTAATCCCCCCAGCTGGCAGGGGCTAGGTGGCGATTGCACACCTTCCTAAACTCACACCTGGACCGTAGTAGGTGCTCAGTAAATGGGAATTCTCATCCGCATCAGCTTTGTCTGAGTTCATTAATTAAAGGCAAAGTTCAGAACTCACTAAGGTCTGCGGGCTCATGGAGAGGAAATGGGTCCTTGATCCCATGTGTTACCCAGGCAGCTGAAGTTCAAATGTGACTGCAACTCTTCCAAACATGTTGGAGGAAAACTCAGCACACACAGTTGCTGCCAACATGATGCCAGTGTCACCAGAGGGTGTTCAGAGCTTCTGTGTGACCGCATCCAAAACCCCCGTGTGTCCTGCACTTGAGAGCAGACGCCGGGACTCCCACGTGTGACGCCCTGG
Organism: Capromys pilorides; assembly: GCA_004027915.1. Lineage (NCBI taxonomy): Eukaryota > Metazoa > Chordata > Mammalia > Rodentia > Capromyidae > Capromys > Capromys pilorides. The sequence goes on from PVKN010012248.1 coordinate 19,822, forward strand.
GAGGTGTGGGAGACGCACACTTCTGGTGGCTGACCCTGGCTAGACTCAGACTGTAGGCAGAACACGAGTCACTGCATTCTAGAAAAAAGCTTATGGCAGAAGGTAAGAGAGGGACTTTCTTTCTGAGTGCTTTTTTTTTTTGTTGTTTATTATTATTATTATTATTATTATTATTATTATTATTATTATTATTGGTACTGGGAATCAAACTCAGGACCTTGCATGTGCCAGGCAGTCACCTTGTAGCTGAGCTATACCCTTGGCCCCCCTTTTTTTTTTTTAAATGGACGTGTATTGCAGTTCTGCAGGTATTCTGCTTCTGGCTCTGAATTAAGACAGAACAGCTCTAGTTTGGCCCCTGTGGTTCTGCAGGGCTTCTCCTGGGGTCATGACTGAGAAGGTGGGATGCCCCAGGTAGAGTTGTCAGCTCCCACCGATGCAGCTGGCTTCAGACATTCAACATGGGGGGAGATGGGGCTGTGTAAGCCAGGCCCCTCCTCTCCTCTCACTAGGTCTGCAACAGGAGGAACTGCCTGTCTAGGACCCTGAGTGCACACTCAGACTTCTTGGCACCGTGGCTGCGAGCTCAGCCTTGCTTGGACTTTCCAGCCCTGCAGCCTCTTAGTTCATACCTGGGCCTTCCTCAGTGATCCGTGCATTCAAACAGGTTCTGTGTCTGCCTTAGGTTCACACGCTGACTCACCCCTGCCCCTACCCCTGTGGGCAGACACAACTACTATAAATATGTCAAAGTTTTGTTTTGTTTTTTGATGGTACTAGGGATTGAATCTACGGCCTTTGCATTGAACTACAACCCCAGCCTTTTTATTTTTATTTTTAAAATTTTTATTTATTTATTTTTTGGATACAGGGTCTCACTATATAGTTAAGACTTGTAGTGATCCTCCTGTTTCAGCTTCCCAAGAACTGGGATTAAAGGCATGCACCACCATGCCCATTTCAGGGTTAGCTTGGTGTGCTTGGGGTTCTACTGTTTCAGGGCTGGCACAGAATGTGGTACCTGGGATCCAACCTGGGTCCCTGTACTGCCAGGCAGATACATAGACTGCCAAGCTATCTCCTTAACCCTTATTTTATTATTATTAT